>JARVLU010001196.1:34416506-34435846 GCA_031762415.1 Simpsonichthys santanae | reverse complement strand
CACGTTTTTTTCAATGTAAAACAACTTCTAACGGCCATATTAATGATTCTAAATGTGTTTTAATGTGTTTCCAAGCAATCTAACAAAAAACCCTAAAAAAAATGAAAAAATGATAAAACGCTGCAAAAAAAGTCCGCGCGGGTTGATGACGTCACGGGGGCGCGACGGCCGTATACGCGAAACGCCGTAAAGCAAGTCCGCCGTAAACCGGGGACAACCTGTAAATGTTTTAATTAATTAAACTAATCTGTCTGACAATGTGATGTTTAGCCCCTTCTTTAATGTGTTATACAGTTATGTAATGAGCTATGCATTTGTCTGAAGATACCTTTAGTGGAGAACGGGAGTCAGTTTTGGGGAGTTCACTGGCTTCCCGCATAGAAAGAAAAAAAAAAGATCTAACAAGCTGTAAAAAATAGAATAAAATTTTTATTTGCTCAAGTCTTTTCTTCCAGCGAGCCCCAAAGAGCCTAAACAGAACTTCAGCCAAGAACACTTCTTCAAGTCAAAACAGAATCACCCTTGGAACACAGCCTTATTCAAGAACAGCACGACTCGCTACTTACTCCCATCCCCCGCAGGGTCTGCATGTAAATCTCAATTCTCTAGTTCTCCTTTTCCTTTTACATTTAGGCTTTTATTTTTCCCTTGTGACTTTTTCCCCCACAATTCGTAAATAAAGATGCAATCCTTAAACCCACTCAGCAAGACCATTTGAAACTCTGCAACCTAAAGGGTTTAAGTCTGCAGGGTTAGAAGCAGGGAGGTATTTTCGGAGGTTTATATTGAATTTGTGGCTCTGACATTTGCTCATTTTTAGCTCATGTTTTCAGTTTTATAATCTTGACAAAGACTGCACAAAATGCTGAGAGAAACTGCAACTGCATCAATCTGAAATAAATATTTACTTGTTCTCTATGTGAATAGAGCTTACAGTTGTGGGGGGGCATTGGACTCCAGTAATGGCAGGAAAATGTGCTGTACACCGTGCATCTGTCAAACTGTGATCTATGAGGGCACTGGGTCAGTGAGAGGGTGTTACTGCCACTTATGAGAGAATAACTTATCATCACGTACAGCCTACATATGCTGGACCCATGGCTGAGAGAATCGGTGGGCCCTCGACACCCACAACCTTCTGGTTTTTCTGGCTGAATGTGACATTTGGCATCTTTACGGGTGAACTGACAACTGCTGTGAACTACAAAATGGCCTCTTGTGATTCCTTTACTGGTATCGAAGCCCTCTTCCAGATTCCTGACTGGTTAATTCCCATCGCTATCCCAAAGCCAAAGAAGATGTGTGCTGCCAGAGAGGAAGCTCCCAAGTGGAAACCCCTGGCAGAAATGATTCAGTTGGAAGACATGCAGTGAATTACAGAGGGGGTGGATTAAGAAGGGGGTACAGAGGCATTTCTTACACAACTGTTCTGCATTTGAAAAATGGGCCTTCAAAGCAAAATAGCACAGTAACCCAGACAAAACGTCAAAGTCAACTAGTAATAAGATTCAAGACAACTGCTACCTAAATCTCCCTCTGATCTTCAACGGAGGCTTGTTTCCCCCCAAAAAAACTGAACCTTGGCTAAAATAAATCCGTGGGATTTAACTTGACACAGTGTTCTGACATCATCATTGTGTTGCATATGGGATCTGGATATGGGGTCGTTTAGGGCAATATCTATATAAATCATGTTTATCAGACTACAGTGTAACTTTCAGCTGCTCCTTCCTTCAGAGGTCGCCACAGTGAGCAAACTTGTATGACTGATTTGGCAATTATTCTACACTGGATTCCCTTCCTGACACGGCCTGCGCTTGAACTCACAACCTCAGGATTACAAGACCGCTGCACCGTTCACCAAACTACTGCATCCGCTTCTGACTAAAACAAGAGTTCTTCAATAAAAATTAAAAAAAAACAGTAACAAATATTTTACAATTAGCTTAAAATGTTGGACTTGATACCTACTGTTGTCAGCAGCACGGTGGTACAGTGGTTTCCACCAGCAAGAAGGTTGCAAGTTTGCCTCCCTGCTTTTCTGCGTGTAATTTACGTGTTCTCCTTGTGCGTGCACAGCTTTTCTCTGGGTACTCCAGTTTCCTCTCACAGACCTAAAGCATGCTTGCTAGGTTGATTGGTAACACTAAATCAGGGGTGCCAATTCCCATCCTCGAGAGTCACTATTCTGCATGTTTTACTTGTTTCTCTACTCCAACACACCTCATACAATGGCTGAATTATTTATTCATGTTCAGCAGAACTTCATTAATTACACATTGGTTTAAATCAGCTGTATTGGAGCAGTGAAACGTCTAAAACATGCAGGATAGTAGTCCTCTAGGACCAGGATTGGACGCCCCTGCTCTAAATGATCCCTGTGAGTGAGAGCGTGAACGGCCCTGGGATGGACTTGGAACATGGCCTTTTGCACATTGACAGCTGGAGATAACCAGCTACTCTACACTCTACAACCCAGAAAAGAAAAAGCAGTTAAGGAAAATGGATGGCTGGATAGACTTAACATTGCTCTACCAGATAAAGCAATCTGAGGTAAACTCTCTATCCCAGACATATATTTATGAAAACATACCACTTTTATTACTAGAACCAAATAACCGATGGCATCAGAGTGTCATGTCCCAACAGTTCGTCTTCTTTTCAGGAAAGCTGCAGATCTGTGGACATGGATCTTATGTTTGCACAGGTTATGCATGTCTTGTGATTTTGGTTTGGTCAACGTCCACTTAGGTAGCTCCTAATAAATGTCAGCAATAATAATAAAAAAAAGAATCCCAGATTGTTTTTCTTTGTAGATCATGTGTATGTGATGTAGCGCAGTGCTTTCAAATGAGTAAATATTGTTTGAGCGCCACACAGACTACAGTTTTGCTTTGATGCATAGAAGAGTTTAAAAAGGTGCTGTGCTGACGCATGCAAGCGTAGTGTTGCAGCTCCAGATGAAGGGATAAATAGGCCATCTTTCTTTAGTTTAGATGAAGCTGCGGCTAAGATTACTCACCTACAAACTGCCACTCTTTAACATGTATTTGTTTCTACTTTTAGCAATATATTTATGCAAAGCCAGCAGAAGAAGAAAGTAGACTTGTAGGAAGAAGGAACACACCTGACTTTAATGAGCTTTTGTGGATGGTTTTATTTGGACCAGTTGGTGGTATTGGCATGGCTTTTGCCTCTCAGCAAAAAGGTGGCTGGTTCAAATCCCAGCCTGGAACCTTTCTGAGTGGAGTTTGCATGTTCTCTCCGTGCAAGCGTGTTGTTTTTTTCGGGTACTCCGGTTTCCTCCCACAGACCAAAAACATACGTTAGGCAGAATAACTCTAAATTGTCTCTAGGTGTGAGTGAGATAGTGAATGGTTGTTTGTCTCTTTTGTGTCCCTGTGAAGGACTGGAGGCCTGTCCAGGGTGCCCCCTGCCTCTCACACAGTGACAGCTGGACATGGACACCAATGACCGCCGCAAACTGTAAAGGAAGAATTGGATAAAGATAATGGACGGATGGATGGATGGATAGATGGATGGATGGATGGATGGATGGTTGGCAGGCCTGTCACGATAACACATTTGCTGGGCAATTAATTGTCTCAAATTATTGAGATAAACAATAATATTGTTTAAAATTTGACAATATTTATTCATTATTGTCAAATTTAAGAATTTTTTTTTATTAATTTTGTGTGTAGTACTTTTTTGACCACCAGATGGAATTATAAGGCTGTTTGAACTGAAGGATGGATAGTGAGGGAGTGAGCAGCGTGTCGCTTTAAGAAAAATGGGAGGGAGGCCTCTTGACATGACATGTTTTGTCTCTCCTTCCTTTCTTTGGTTCTCAAAATGGCAGCTGCTCTGTGTAGTTTGAGCTCTTTAGCATAGCATTTATCACACAAAGCTTTTAATAAAAAAAAAAATCAGTAAACAAGTTCTCAGCTTCTTTTTGCAGAGAAAAACAACTTTTTTACACAAAGGCATGGGTTTCAGAATTTTGGAACTTCGACAAGACAGAAGTTTTTTTCCAAGGTTGGCCTGTTAGCTTAGCTCGTAGCTTTGCTTCTCAGCTTAGCTGCTTTTAACGATCCAAAAACGTAATTTTGGACGGTTAAATTTGATTTTAAAGAGAAAAGAGAAAGGGAGGGGTCAGTGAAGATCACCGGAATTGAGCTTTTTGTCATCAAGTGTCTTCAGTAGAAAGAGAGAGACGAGAAGAAACAATAAAGCCGATAAATGAAAACGAGGACGATAATTTTAATTTATCGTGCAAGTAATTGATTTATTGTTTATCGTGACAGGCCTAATGGTTGGTGGTATTTGTTGTGCCAAGAACATAATGTGTACCTCTATTTGAAAATACTGACAAAAGTGAAAACAATAGTGTTTATTTTATTTTATTATTTCCCTTACAGTTCAGGCTAGTATTAGACAAAGCATTTGCTAGTGAAAATATTTTACTGGAGATATTTTTCTTTCTTTCTGAAAGGACTGTACATAACAGAATTGTCCATGAAAACACATTTTTCATATTAAAATCACCTGTTTAGTTTGTCTAGTTTGTCTCAAGCGAAGTAATCACAGCACCACAGACCTTGAGCAGAAAAGAAAATTGCAAATCCACTAGAAGCCAAAATGTGGAGGTTGTACGCCTCACACAGCTGGGATTTAAATTTTAATAGATTATTGATTCACGAAAATGTGGTCTCAATAACTTGCTGGGTTATAGTATGCATGCAGATATAAAAAAAAATGCTTTTGGCACCGTTAAAGAAAAAACTAACAGAACAGACTATTTCAGTTAGTTATTTAAAAAATTATAATTTTTGGTTTTAACCTTGATTAGCCTTTAATTCCAAATGTTGATCATTTGTGAGAGAGTGAAAAAAAAAGAAAAGAATGGAAGAAGAAAAATGAAGAGGCTGAAAAGGAGATTATTTTAATTACTCTATTATTGGGTAATACTGTATTTTTATATTTTTGTGACAAAGAAAGATCTCTGGTCTGACTTGTTTTAACACTTCCAGATTGTTTTGCTCTACGATGCACCCTGACCTTTTAACGCCTGAGAGGTGTCCAACAGTTGAACTTTTCTTTGCACAACATCCTGAAGTGCAACACTAAAACATTCTAGATGCAGAATAGCTCCTGTCAGAACAATTTGACTTTTGTTCAACACCCTTAGCTGCACCTCCATGTTGGTTTTCAATGTGACAGCTAAGGCAGCACAACTTCCTTTCAAAGTTATAAAAACGTCTCAACGTGTTAGTCTCTCTTTTTACAAATAATTAAATGCATCGAAGGCAATTCTTCACTCGGGAGTCGGTATTCTCTCTCGACTCGAAGCTTGTCCTGCAACAACTTGATTTTAACTTTCAATTTTCGCTTCAAAGCCAGAGGTTAACACAAACATAAACCAAGGGCAGAGATGGAAATCAGCAGCAGAATACCCGACGCTGTCGTATTATTATCGTCTGCCGTTAAAAGGTGACGGCAAATTATTGTTTTTGCATGTGTCTCTCTTTTAGTGTCTCTCTGTTACCAACATATTCAATGAAAAATGGGAAACATTTCAATAAAACGTGCAGAAAGGAACTGTTGATCCATCTTTACCTGAACATTTCAAGAGTTCAAGATGACCGTCACAACCGACTGACCTTAAAAAATAACTATAGGTCGGCCACTTTTATAGATAGCAACCTAAAAGTTGTTGTGGCAAGATATGTGAATGTGTAAAATCTTTGTTTCAAATGTTGCTATGAACAGTAATTATTTAGAGTCAACTCGGTCTGTTAGTAAAATAATGGTGCATCAACAAGCTGTGCAGTGGAGAGCACCCTGTGCTCCAGCATCAACGTGTGGCATGGAGGCTGCACAGCTGCAGAAAGAAAAGCTCTGCAGAGAGTGGTGAAGGCTGCACAGAAGACTGTTGGAGTCAGTCTCCCCACCATCACAGACAGCTACACCTCCAGGCGCAGGAAGAGAGCCACCTGCATCGTGAAGGACCACACTCACCTAGCACACACACTTAACAACTTGACAGAGGAACAGTTTCTACTCATGAATTTCTAACCAGGATAATCACTGTAATATTGCTTTTATTGGAGACTTGACACTTTATCTGTGCTGCTGATTATCCGTGCTGCTGATTTCTTACCTGTAAGCTGCTGTATTCATACCCATCTGTTCACAACAGACTCAAGTTCAGGCTGCTGTTTAATACAACATATTATATTACATTATTATTGTTTAGCATATCTGAGGTCCTTGTTTCTACTTGTTAAATTTTAAACGTTTTACATTGTTTTATTGCTATTTTGGGGTGTAACTGGGACACTGAGTACACAATTTCGTTACAGCACACATAACAAATGTGATGCAAATGACAATAAAGTCACCTTCAACCTTGATCTATAGCCAGTTAACTCTGTCAATTCAATTCAAGATGGCTGCCACAAAAATGCCCATAAGTCAGTCAGTTTTATAAATATCTACCTAAAATTTGTTGCAGTATAGCTAAGAATGAATCACTGTGCATACTCTGAAAGGGATACCTTACAATACCACATGATATTGCACTTTTTCCCCAAGGTTTAACCAAAACGCCCACAACTCTGTGTCATTTCTCAAGATGAGATGATATTAATAACTCTTTTACTAGCTAACAATATGACTGTGTGACATCTTATCTTCTTTTCTCTTCAATTGAAGTTTATGTGCATAAAAAAAACGGTCAACGTGCAAAATGTACAACAGTTTGCAGGTTAACGTCAATTTTGCTAACATTGATGAGCCGTGGGAAGTGTTGGTGTGATGCCAGCGGATAAACTAATACATATTCACATATAAACAACTGAACTCCTTTCAGATTGAGAAATTGCCTGCAGAGCTGATCATAGCATGGAGCGGGGAGGCCCGCTGTGAGAAATATGAGCTGACCTGTTATCAGTCATATTTCACGAGTCCTTCTGCACAGGACGAGGGCACTAAGGAGCTTTGCACCGAGCTGCAGCGCACTGGGGGCTTAGCTTCAAGTCAGGGAGAATAAATAAACCTGTGTTTGTGTTTTAGAAGACACTCCTGTCACCCCCTTTCATCCAACCACCACCGCTGTTGCTGCGCCCCTCCTTCACCCACTCCCATTTACAACCACGTCGTTGCTTTGAAGCGCGGTCGGATCCCAGAGAGACATCAGCGCAGAATATTAAATGAGTGAACACCATCACTCATTAAAAAGGGAAACATTTCGGGAAACAAACTCCCTTTTGTAGCGGGTCCTAACCAAGCCAACATTCAGCTCGCATCACTCAGAGCGAGGAAAATGGAGGGAGAAGACCAGAGGAGAGAAGAAATTCAAGGGAAAAGGGGATCAAAAATGTGTAGACAGTAAAAGCCATGATGAAAGTTGGTGCAGGAGATTGTGAGCATCGTGAGAACCCCAAGTGAAAATGCGATGGGAATTTTGAGGCTGCTTTACATGTGAGGCAGACTGAAGCGCTGCCAAATTTGCGAAATGTTTAATATTTTTTATCGTTCTGAAATCTTGCTGCAAGTTGCGATTTGATTTCAGCTTTACCCTCAGAGGCACTCGTGAATAGATGGCATATCCAGTGGAGCTGGAAGGTTTCTGTGAAATGGATCCACGGGAATTTTAAGGCAGCGTGGATGTTTTGACCTCAGCATTAGACAAAGTTTGTGCAAACATTTAGTTTTTGCCAAACTGACCTGTATGGGAGAAAATTACATTGAACAAAGAAGGTTTTTTTATCATTTGTGCCACGAAGACCACCTATTCAGGGAACATAAAAAAATGTACCCGCAACAAAGACAATAACGGCACTTTCCCATAATTGATTCAAGGTCCTCGTTTTACTTTCTTATACACAGATGATTTGCTATAAATATCCTGTGGATTTTCATAAATAAATTATCCTGCATTTCATTATAATACAGTTAAACACTGAACATTCATTCTGCACATGTACAATTATGTTCAGTGCAATCAGTTAACCAAGAACAATAAACAACATGTGTATATTTTCTCCTGTCACACCGAGTTGCTCTTTGTTTGTTTCATTACGCGTTCAGTTCACTTGTTCATGTTTTATTTACCGTCATGTTAGATTAGAGAAGCCCTGACACAATGAGAGCAATAAGACTGTGCCCGGGAGAGGAATTACTTTTTGCAACATGCCTACATGCAAGGCAGGGATAACAGGTAATATGTTGCACATCAGTGACAGTTTGTGAGCTGCTTTTATTATTTGCACTGCAGCACATAATAAATAATAAGAGTCATCTCGAGGGACTTTGCAAAGAAGAAATGTTAAATTGTGATTTTATTTTAATCCATACCTTTTCCACCTGATACAAATCCAAACGAGCCACAAAAAAAAAATAAAAATAAAATAAAAAAAAAATAAATAAAAACAACAACAACAGCCCACTTAATTATGGTTTTCTCCAAATTAGTTCAGTTAAGGAATAAAGTAAGAAATATACCGTACTTGCCGTCGTACATGTCACACCGCTTTATAAGTCCCATCAGTCCAAATATGTCTAATGAAGTGGAAAAAACATAAATACAGTAAGTCAATTTGCCGTAAAAGTAGCATCTATTATGTGTCACCGTTGACGACCTGGAAACGTTGGCCGGTGATGTGCCAAAATCCGATTGGCAGCCAAATGGCGGCCGTGGGAGTGTGCACAGGAGGATTTTAACAATAATTTAACAAGGTTAACACTTAAAAACAATTATTTGTTAGTTTGAAATTATTGCAAAGGTGCGTTTCAATTGAACTTTTCCTTAATAAATAAACTTTAATGGCCAAATCAGCTGCATTTCACCTGGGCGTCGAGGCAAAATGCAGCTTATGTGACGTTTGTTCCAGGAGTTCTGGAGTGAGACGAATGTGGCTTGGTATGGCAAGCCAAGTGTCTCATTAGTAGACACTTTTACCTATTAATGAGACACTTGGCTTGCCACATTAGTCGAGGGCCCTCTAGTGGTTGAAAATGGTAGTGTTCAATATTTTCAATGTCAAAATGAATGAAATTGTCAGATCTCAGCCAAAAATTGGGTTAAAAATATGGGGGAAAAACATAAATATGTCGCCTCGGTGTATAAGTCACAGGACTTTTGAATTTATGCAAAAAGGTGCAAATTATACAATGAAAAATATGGTCAACAGTTTGACATGATCTGTCTCTGTGTCTGTTTTCTTTGTATTTCTGTGTCTTTTTTTCTTTTCTACCTATTGTGTTTTCATTCTGGGGAGTGGTGGTGAAGAGGTTAGAGAAGATGGGCCGGTGATCGGAAAGTCACATGTTTAACTCCCTGGACTGACAACATCAAATATGGGTCGAAAAAGTGAAACACCCACACCTGCCTCCACCCTCATTTGCCCCACTCGGGGTACTTAAGCAAGGCCCCCAATCATCTGCTCAAAAAAAAAAAAAAACAGGTCTCTCTTGAAAAATGAGTCCTTGTGACTCCATGAGACTACAGTATCTGTATAAATACAGTACAGGGTAAATTTTTAAAAATCTGCTCGTTGCTGTGTCGTTCTGTTCTGTTGTTTCGACTCTGTGTTTACAGTCAGTTCTCTCTCACTCCTCAGCCTGTCTCTCCAGCCTAATCATCCACACCAGTTCCAAATCAGTATTATCCCAGGTGCACTCCATATCTCTCTCCCTCAGCCTTAACCTCTCTTCCTCACTACTCCAACGTCCGATCGTTGTTTGTGTTTTGCCTGTGCCGGCTTCTGTCCTATATCTATCCGTCCTGATCCTGTTTATTCTGATTACCTGCCCTGTTCCCCTTTGTTTTTGTGGTTAAAATAAATTATTTTTACTTATGCTTCTGCTCTCGTCGCCTGCATTCCAATGGGTCTAAAATATATAACAACTAAATATATTTGAGGAAAATATAGTAGCAATGTAAAACTGTATTCAACAAAAAAATTAAAATCATTATTTTGTTTCCAGATAGATGCCCCATTCCTTTTCATAGATTTAGAATTAAAATTACTGGACTCTTTCTGTTTTGGTTTCAACTTCGAAGTTCACATACAGATTTTATATGCAGTTTATGCATTATACTGTATCAAATCTTCAATTTGATTCACTGAACTACAAAACTACTGGAATTTCAGTAACATGGCATTTTTTTTTTGTGTGTGTTTTTTTTGCACAGTTAGATGCTATAATAATATTTAAGGTGTTAAGCTCTTCTGCTCCAATGCAGAACGTAATAATACAGGCTTACTGTTAAATTAATCCCCATGGGTTTACTGTAAAACAACTGCTGCCCATAAATCATTATTTTGCTGTGAAACATTTAAAACCTTACACTGAAAATCATCAAATTATCAGCTACAGCCAAGAAGAGAGTGGCTGTAGCTCCTGGGAAGGATCTTGGATCTAATGTTTAATTTACTGTCTTTCCTGGTCCACTTTGTCAGCCAACTGAACTGATTTATCAGTTCGACCCAGGACGGTGGAGGCAGAGCTGCGGGCCAGCTCTTGTCACCAAACTGCAAAAGTCAGCACAAAATTCAACTGAGACAAACAACAAAAGACATGGCAGCAACATCAACTAGTTTATCAGTTTTAAAACGAGCCCAGCTCAACCAGAGGACAAGAGAAAAGAAAGAAATTTAAAGCTGCTTGTCGTTTTCAGCTGGTGAAAATGAACAGAACCAAACATCACAACTTATTTTATCACTTTTAATTTGATGTGATCAAATAAAAGTTGGAACTTTAAAGGGATCTCATATGCATATATGTTATCTATTTTTTTATGAATAGTTGTTGTTTGTGACTCCTGAAAACGAATTACATTGAAAAATTACCAATTAATGTTTGTTACATTTTTTTTAACCAATATTTTGCCAGAGCAATGCATTCTGGGGCGGTGACGTAAGTCGATTGTAGTGTAGACTGAAATGCATATGGTGCAATTATTTTTTGGCTTGATACATTTGCATTAATATTAGCATCAACACTGTCTGTTAGCAAAATATTTCACAATCTACTGGACAGATTTAAATGAAACTCTTTAGAAAGTGTTCATTTGGTGCACATTCACATCAGTTAGCACTTAAAATGTGTGTTTGGATCAGTGTGGGCAATTTGGGACAAATGATATTAGAGACAGGTGTGAGTGTTTCACCTCTTCCACCCACATTTTGATGTTGTTGATCCGGGGAGTTGAAACAACGAACTTCCAATCACACACCCACCTTCTCTAACCTCTTTGCCACCATTTCCCCTATATAACTATATATGTCCAAAATTAACATTTAAGCTGAACGGAGCTCGCATCGGAGCAACCTGTCTGTCATTTACCCAGAATGCATTGCAACATAAACAAAAAAAGTGACGTCAGTGTGTCGTTAATTCTTTTTAACTGAACAGCCTACAGGATTTTTTGGTCTTGATTTTATAGCTGAAGTGACTGTTTATCAAACAGCCTATTGTTCCAACTAGTCAGAGATCCTGTTGAAGGAACACGTCACATGAAACTGATTAGTAATGATGAGTAATACCTATGACTAAGTTTAAAATGTAGCTATAATAGCCTTCCAGAATCCATTATTACTCAAGGAGTTTCTCAAAATGTGCTTTCCAGCTCTTCGCCGTTCCATAATGGTGGAACATCAGCGCGGTTCCCTGCTGTAAATTGACTCTTTCAGGCAGTCATGCAGTGAGGTGGACGCTGGGAAGATCAGATCTGCTGTATTGTAAAAGGCATACAGCCTTGGTTGAAAAGGCCAGGAATTATCCACTCTCTCAGTCCCCAATCAGATGACGACTAAATGCCCCAGTTGTAAAGAGCAGTATACTCATATGGCTTCTTCTCCTCAACCAGTGAAGCAGAAAATACAAGAGAGCATGAAAAAACAGCAAACTGATATAGTGAAACACTACGTTACAGCTTGGAAAAAAAATAGGAATGGATGTGGCTCTTAAAAAAAAAAAAAAAAAAACAAAACATAAATAAATAACCCAATATATCCAGTAGTATACTTTGAAATGAACAAATAGAAGCTATAACTGATCACCAAATGAAAGTCTCAATAAGCGATTGGTAAAACCAACCTGATCTCCTCCTACATGTGAACTTATTTATGTTTTCATCTACTCCGGAAGCATAAGTGCTTTGTGTTGTCATAATTTCTACACAATGATGAAATTAGTTCCCTGCCTTTAACCCATCACATGTGAGATACACCAGGTGGAGCAGTGGACAGCTATGTAAGCGCCCAGGGAGAAGTTAGGGATTGGGTGTCTTGCTCAAGGGCACCACAACATGGCTGAGAGATGAACTTATGACTTTCTGATCCCAGGTCTGCTGCCCTACCTGTACATCACAGCGGCCCCACAATTAAAACATCTTATAACAAATATTTTCTTAGATCTTACACAAAATTATTGGAAAGGAAAATACAGAACAAGTGAATTTAGTCAGTTCAGTTCTCGATCTCAAGAGCCAAAGAGGAATTTAACCATTTAATCCCCTGACAAGGATCAGCTAAATGAGAACGAAACTCGACAGATTAATGCCAAATCAGAAAAGCTCAGGGCTATATTTGAGCCCTGTTATTGATTTTCTTTGCTGATGCTGCGATTTGAGTTGAAACAGAGACGAAGCTCGAGGAGTGAACGTATAAAATTGCAGCTGTAACTTGCTGATAGATGTGTGTTCCTTCCTGATCCGACATGATGGCTGTCTGATGTGGAGACGGCGAAGGAGCAGAAGAAGACATCCGACAGGCGTTACTTTATAACTGCCGAAGACAAGCCGTGCATATGATACTGAACTGTGGGTTCAGACAAATCAAGCTATCTGGTAATGTTAGACAGCTGGTTTCCGGAACAAACACGACCTGCTGATATTTGACTGAACACCCATATCCCCCTGAAATATCTTCATCCAGTCACTGAGGCCTCATCATGTTAGCATCAGAGAGGCAATACATCAAGAGCTCTCTTCATTTAAAGCCTATGAATGTATTTTCTACCCCACCATGACTTGAATCCTGCAAGCAAACCACAGACTCCCAACAATACGATACTATACCATACCATAGCATACCACTTTATTTATAAAGCACTTAAAACCGTAACAAACTACAGAATCCCAACAATACCATACCATACAATACCATACCATACCATACAATACCATACCATACCAAACTAGGGGTGCACCAATTGCAGTTTTCTGGCCAATCAAAGTCAGATCTGCCGATTCCGATTTTGGCCGATACCAATTTTGATTCCTAAGCAACACTGTCAGGTGTTATAAGGTCACAATGCACCTTCAGTTTTCCAATCTTATTTTATTGATTTCATACCATTGAACAATATCCTAGAAACAATACAAACTTGTTTTAACTGGCCATGAGGTAGTGCTCTGAAATATAAATGAAGTTCAGACAATTGTTGTTAAAACTAAAAAAGAATTGGTAAAATCTGTTTCTCATGCAAGTATCGGCCCATTTCTGATTTCCCAAAATTAAGGAAATAAGGCACCGATAAATTGGCCAGACGATTTATCGATGCACCCCTAAAACACACCATACAACTTTATTTATAAAGAACTTAAAACTGCAACAAGGCCAGCCAAAGGGCTGATAAGAAATTAAGTCAATTTAACATTTATTTGGTCCGTAATCCTGCATTTTGCAGTCTTTGATTACTTAACTGTATTTTTTTCCACATGCAAGAACCACAATTTTGTCACAACTTGTCTATTATTTAGCAGTTCTTCCCATGTTTTATTGAACTATTTTGTGATATGCAGTCTTTATGCAGCGACCAAAGGGGGTCAGTGATGATGAACATCATGAAGTTAAAAAGAAAAAAAGTGCCTCTTTGATCAACTAATGCGGTGTATGGGATGGAGCTCAAAAGAGAAGAAACACAGCTTGTGAAATTAATGATCAGCCACTCCAATACTACGTATAATCATAGCCGACACAAAAAAGGAAGCTTTACAGAGACATTCCATGTGGTGTTCTGAGGAGGATTTGCTAAAGAGCTGACAGTAGAACCACAATGAGCTAAATGAGATGAAGTTTGAGTGGCTAAGTGCCTCAGCTAGTTCCTATGGCAAAAGGCGAAGCTTAATCTTCTGTCAGCTTCCCTCAAGCTGGTCTCCCAGGATTCGCAGCGCTCTCACCCATCCATCACCTCAGCAGGGACCAAAGGGAGACTCCCCAAAGGACCGGGGATCAAAGCAATTTGCATTCAAACTAAAACCATCAAGGCCCAACAATCCCATATACTGACACTCTCCATTTCATTTACATCCCAACTGTCATCCAAGTGAAAAGCAAAATGCCATGGAGCAGCAATTACAGTTTTCTCCAAAAGAAAAATAAATTAAAAAAAAGAACAAAGTAAAAATGATAATTAGGATGTTAGAGGCAAGCAGTGTTTTCTCCGTGACATACAGGCAGGTGACAAGTTAAAGGAAAACCCGGAGCACGACTAGAGAAACGACAAATGCAGGTGCTTCCACACAGGTGCACTGTATGCTACAATTATGTAATTAACATCCGCTCGTGCTCTGTGGTTTGTACAGTATGAAAAAGTAGAACAGGCCAAGTTGACTCAGAGTTTGTATCAAGTTAGTGAGTGGAAATGTAATTTTGAAAGGTTTGTTGTTAGGAACATAGGACAAGAATTTAATTCTCAAAGGCTATTTATCTTGAAGAGAGGCGTAAGTAAAAGTGTTTATGTAAAAGGGTTATAAGGTCAACAGAAAACGCTTGACTGTAAAGTGCATACCATAATGTGATGCCTCGGGGGAAACAAAGATAATAATCAGTCGTTTGATTTTCATCAGGTAACTAAAGGCAATTAGTGCAGACTGTTCTCAGAATTTAGGAGAATATCAGAGATTTCAAAAGTTCTAGCCAAAAGGCATGAGAGCTCAACACCTGAAAGGGTTATGCATTAAAATGGTGTGAAGCATATACTGTGCCTTTGCAGTCGCTAGGTCTCAACCCAATGGAATACCAGTGGAAGGTTCTGTTAGGGTGTGTAGGACAGTGCTACCCAACACCATCAAAAAAAAAAAAAAGGAAGGTAGACGTATCACACCCTTCCAGAGGTGTTCCAGACACTTGTAGAATTAAAGCCAAGGTGCACTGAACGTTCCCGGCATGTTGTAACTCAACACCTTACTAAGAAATCCCACGTTTGTTTGGTGCTCAACTTCAAACACGTATTTCAACACAAATTTTCTTTAAACTGTTTTCAAAACCCCTGACTCCAGTCAATAAATCCAAGCCACGTGACTTTGCAAGCACAAAAGAGCCTTATGTTCTCCGTGTGAGAAAGAAATACACACGGTTGTGATGCAACATATTACAGGTCGAAATTAGGTGCAGCATATCAGGCTTTGGCAACATGCAGACAAGACCAAATGAAACAATGAAGCTGGGCATTAAAACCAAAGCCGGCAACATCTTTTTAGCTTACTGCTTGACATCCAAAATGATATTTTTAAAATAATAAACAGTATTAAATGTTAGACAAAAAAGCAACGTGTTCAGCAGCCCAGTGGTTTCAGCTACAAAGATACTGCCATAATAATTTCAAAGACTGGTTAATACCACATTCTAAGCTGGTGCACTGTCCAAAAGGCAATTTTACAAATGTATAAGTCTAACTAAGAGAAGGAATTATAGCTGGAAAGTCTTCTTATGCCACATAAGTTACGTCAATGCAGGCCGGTATGGCACCAAGACCCATGGATGGAGCCGAGCCATGAATAACCACCTGGTTACTAACTCTATTCACACTCAATTAAATATCAGTCTGGAATACAGGAGAGACTGAGTGCTCATATAAATGTGCAGAAACAGAGCTGCCCTTGTTACTCACAGATCCATTATATTCAGTGTTCCTTTTATTTGATCATCTATTTGGCAAGCAGCTCTGAATATTTCTATGTTTATGAATTTGGCAATGCTTTTTCCACAAAATGGCCATTACCGTGACAAGCACAAATGGTTTTGCCTTGTAGACAACTGCAACAGGCTTTTTATTTATGCGCGCTGCTACTTGCATTAACCTTTCTCACTTGTTTGTGTCTTGGTAATGAGGGAGAAGTTTGGGGTATCTTGTATATCAATTAGGCCATCAGAGACAAGTGGGCATTTACGGTGACGCCCTTTGACCTCAGGGTGAAAGACCAAATTCTTGTTTTTGCATGTCAAAAGGGTCCAAACATCTCATGGAAAAAAAAAAAAAAAAAACAGAAAAAGAAGGAAAATTAAAAGCTGTTATTTTCTTGAAGATGTGAAGATGTCTGAACAAACTAATTATGCATTCACTTTGGTCTAAAATAAAGAAATGAGCATGAAGCGTATTCATATGACGTCTAATTATGCTTCAAACGCAGATCCCGCTTCACTCAAATAGAAAAAGTATTCCAGGATGCTTAAAGGGCACTTTTTGAGACATTTTCCACACACTTGATTAAACAGCATCAAAAGATTTTCACTGTGAATCCCAAGGGAATGAGTTAATCCTGATCTTCTCCACAAGCGAGGGGATCATCTCAATATAAATCAGACGGGGCTTTTGATCAAAGTATTCAATCAGTCTTGAACACATGACCCCACAAGTAGCCTTGCTGCCAACAAGGTCAGTATCTTGGTCGTTCTCAAGCTCCAAGGGACTAAGAAAATACTCACAATGAAAGGTTTATTAAACTAAAAGGGGATGTGCAAGTAAGAGCAGCAAAACATTACAAGTAAACAAGCTGCTGCCTGTCAGAAAAAATGAAGCCATCACATCAACTGATATTTCTTGACCGCACTTGACCCTCTTCCGTTTCGTTCTTGAAACGGAGGCTCCAGACACTATCTTACCCATCCAAGCTGTAAACAAACCAGCAAAACTTTCAGCTCAGCCTTAAAAAGCCCTTCAGCATAATGGACCACGAACACGTACGCACATGTCTCCTTGCGGGCCTGTTTTGTTTTCCAATTAGAGCTTGTCAATACAACCTGAATAATGATGCTCCATCCAATAAGTCAAATAGGCCTATTAGGGCGGTGGTGAAATATTCAGACCCACTTTGAGGAGTGTTAATGTCAGGGTGATCAATGTCAAAATATCACTCCATTCATCCATTAACCACCACCCAAACATACCCATCCCTTTTCCCTCAGGAATTGGCGTCAGTGTGGCGCTGTGGTGTCGTGGGAAATAAACTGACATGTGGGCCTTAATGAAACTGGGTGGGACACAAAATTTAACACACACACATATATGTGTATATATATGGAAATGTTTATTTGTACATTGTTCTTGTTGTCTGTCGAGATATACTGCACCCTACCACTGCAGGTTATGGTTAAACCAATCTACCTTTTCATTTGCAGAGATCTATTGACCTCTGATGTCATTTCCTGTTGCTCATACCAGCCAACATGTGATGTTTGTCACCTTAACTTGTAGGTTTGTGTAAAAAACCACACATTTGTTTAATCTTGCCTTAGCTTGCCAAGCTTGCCTTACAGAATAGAATATCTTCCGATATCCTGCTGCTAACTTTTATTTTTATAAAGTTGTGTTTAGCTTACTTTATATTATTTGAATGTTTCTGTTCAGTGCCCTGAGATGACTTCTGTTCTGATTCAGTGCTGTATAAAAAAACTGAATTGAATTATTTACCTAAAGGTACTGTTAGCTAGCATGCTAACCACCTGTTAACACCCAATAGCTATATTTACATGCCCAAAATTCTTTGATCGGACTGAAATGTTTTCAGATTAAATAACTCAAATGTATTGTTTACATGGGCGCAATCTGTTCATGACATGCAGCGGGCCTTGTTCTGAAAAGAAGTACTGACATGCACAAAAAAACATCGAAGAAGAAATTCTACTTCCGGTTTACTTCCAGGATGAATGTAAACAAACCTGAGCACCCAAAATAGACCCGCTACAGGTTTTAATGACGGTGGAGACGTTACTGCGCTCCCTGACTGATCTACAGGTGACACAGATCATTTTGAGCTCTTTCAAAGTTTCTAGTAGAAATGTTGTGTTGCTCCCCAACCAGTTTTGCTTCCCCGACATGCTAATTAGCATCTAGCCAGGCAGAAATGACAAAGTCGCACATGAGCAGTCAGGTCAGTTTTTCACCATCAGATAAAAACGAACAGATCAAACGTTTACATGCGCACCGTTCGGGTTATGAATCGGCGTAAACCACCCATTTTGGTCTGATCACAAATTATTTCGAATCACGCTGAATAAACAAAACAAAAAAAAAAACCGAACAGGGTGTTTACATGACGCATTTTTATTCCGAACGGCGGTTTGATCCGATTACTTATGTCCATGTAAACATACCTAATGAGAGATGCTCACAGAGGGATTTAACTTCAGTTTATCAAGAAGCTTGTAACCTACTTAAATGGTTAAAATGTATGAGACGAAGATGGTAATGATAACTTTTTGTGTATGTATAAAGCTCGAGGCCTACAAGCTAACAAGTTGTCTACTCTCATCAGTAAGAAACATTTTAAAAAACTGAAAGTCTTTAAACATGACAATTAAAAAAAAAAACTGCACAGGCCACAGACAATGTAAAGTTCCAAAAAAAAAGCTATAAAACAGGCAAGTTCCTAATATTTATTTGGAAATATCATTAAAAAAAACTCTTCAGTTTGAATTGATTGGATGGGCTGTGACATAAATTAGGTGGGCAAAGGCCTCCCCAGGCCCACCCATAGCCTCGCCCCTGGTGTGGCAGATAAAGAAGTATATTGAGTCACTTTTCTTGTGAAATATCATAAAATCACACGTATAAACAACAAAAATGTTTTTAATGTGACTAATAATTTAAAGATATTGAGATCTACAATGTCCACCCCCCCAAAAAAAAACGTTCTACATAATTTCTCTCCATTTTTGTGAATAGATTTCCTTTTTTTTTTTTTTTTACATCTCAGTTCTGTATGCTTGTACCCATCACTTTGCTTCCTGGACACTGGAATTTCCCCACTGAGGAGCAAATCAATCTATTTTTCTATTCCATGTTCCATTTACCAGTCAGGCAGCAGGTGACATGTTTCAGCCCACAGCCCTCTGTGTGTCCGGTCACCATGTAAATGAATTATTGAAAAACTTAAAGACGCTGCTCGTCTTCCCATGACTCGCACATGTCGCCATCTGCCTGCTGACAGGGTAAGTTCAGCTCTTGTCAGCTGAAACCAGCTGAATATGTATTCTGCACCCGTTTGGAGAGGGATGGAGTCTAACAAGAAGAAACAACACACGCGTGCCAGTTTTCTCGCACGC
>JARVLU010001196.1:34396914-34411868 GCA_031762415.1 Simpsonichthys santanae | reverse complement strand
CCCCCACCCCTTTACAGTTTTCAACCTCTATGTCATTTCACAATCTTTGTGCTATTCCAACAGATCATAAATCAAAACGTTGAGCTCTTTCAGGACAATCCTGCTATGATTTTTGGTGCAACTTTAGCCTTTTGAAATATTTAGCCTTTTCTGCCATTTTTTTCTCATATGACATGACTCATTTTATATCCGTCAAATTTTTAGATTTATTTACAACCTTTTACTGCTCCTTTCACATTTTGTTTTGCTTCAGCTTCTTTTGGCTTCCTTGTGCAAATGTAAACATTTTTCAGCTAATTTCAGTTGTTTTTGTTTTTTTAGCTGTTTTATGCTCTTTTCAGATTCTTTCTGCTCTTCTTCTAACGTCTTACTGCTAGTGCTAATGTCAGCTTGTTATGCTCCTTTCAGCTTATTTATGCAAGTTTCAACTTTTTTCTACAATTTCAGCTAATTTTAGCTGTTTTGTGCTAATTTTTACTTTTTCTGCTATTTCCACATTTAACAATAATTTCAACTTTTTTTCTGTTGAATTCAGAAAAAAAAGTGCTCTCATTTCTGCTTTTTTCAATTACTGTCTTTTGTTGCTCACTTCTGCTTTTTTTCAGTCATATTAGGCAAACATGTTCTTTCTGCTTTCTTTTGCTAATTTTAGCTTGTTCTAACTTTTCAAGTAACTTTTTAACATTTTTGTTTAGCTAATTTCAGCTGTTTTCACATATGTTTGTTTTTCATGGCAATTTCAGCTACTTTCAGCCTAATAATTAACCTCTACAAATTTTAGCTGGTTATGCTCATTTCAGCTTTTTTCTGCTGGTTTCAGCTTTTCTCTGCTATTTTGGCTACTATTTAGCTATTTTATATAAATGTGAGTTTTTTCAGCCTTTTCCACATTTTTTAGCTAATTTCTGCTCTTCCTTCTGGTAGTTTAAGCTTCTTTCTGCCTTTCCAGCAACTTTTCAGCCATTTTCTCTTGATTTCAACTTTTTAAAGCAAATTTTCTATTTTTGAGTTCAATTCTGCTTTTCTGCATTTCTGCTTATCTATTTCAGCAAATATGCTTTCATTCTGCTTTCTTTGGTTGATTTAGGCTTTTTTCTTTAATTTCAGCTGCGTTCAAGCATATTTTAGCTAATTTCAGCAGTTTTTCCCAGCAAGTTCTTCTGCAATAAGCATTCACACTGAATTTTCACAGGAAATCCAATTTCTCTAGTTAAAATAGACTTGAAGGAACATCCTCAGCGCTGCACGGATGCGTCGTCTAACTTCTCTTTGCTCATAAAATGTGGCTCAAACTGTAGGATTCTCTGCTGAGCAGCATGGGGACTAGACTGTAACACGTTCAAGTAGAAGTATGCAGCTAAACAGGCCTGAAATACAGTTAAATATGACAAAAGCAAACAGCAGTGGAAATGTACAAACAAATATTTGACATTCGGTTTTTCAAATGCAATGGAGGTAAAACAAAGCATGCTGCTGCTTCAAATTCTGCGAGCTCGTCCCAGAAAAAAATAAAATAAACAAATGTAATCATGTCAGCAGAAAGTAGTTTGCAGCCACAGTGTATTACTGTATATTGACAAAGTATATAGAGAAAATGGAAACTTGTGAATATCACATGAGATAGCAGGGATACGTTCCAGGGTTTCCAATAAAATACACACAGTATAAGTTAACAGTGTTGTTCCTCCTGCATATTAGCATCTGGAAGGTTCTAAGCCTTGAAAGGTCAGAGCTGCTAATGCACTGCAAGAAGCTGAAGAAGACCGGGAGAATTTGAATGTGTTGAGGAAGAGAAGATACCATCTTTTTTTTTTTTTTTTTTTTTGCAAGGACAACTTCCTCAGGTGTGCCCTCGAGCAATGCATGAGAGGATCGGGGTGCTGACGGCTGGAGAGGGTGAAGCTGCTGAATCTCAGCTGAGAAGGACCTTCTGAGCTCAGCCAAACTCCAAGTGACGGATAATGGGGTAAAAAAAAACGAGTTTGCCCCTTGCCTTTTGTGCATTAACTTCGATGCCCCCCTTCATCGAGTGGCTGAGATGATTGATTTACAGGCGAGCTGATGAAATTTGATACACTTGCTGTGAACTGGCTGTGCCCCGAGCTGCTGTGGAGATAAAGGAACCTCCTGCATAACAATGTCTATCTGGAGACGGGCAGGAAAAGTGAAAGGCTAAACCATAAAGCAACAGATAAAGATTCCTCTCATTTCTTTTATTACTACAGCATGAAGATGGCACCACTGACCTTGGTAGATTTACATTTTTGAAGCTAATTTAGATACTTCTTTTTTTAATATGCATTAAAAAGAGGCAGGAAAGAGGGTTTCATTTAAACCGAGGCTTGTATAAAGAGAGTGCTCTATCCTATTTTCCTTATTCTTAGCTTGAGCCTGTGCATTTGCATTGAACTCCTTACTTGTTATTAAAGACATGTCACATGCTTAGCTATAATCAAATGTGGGGAAATGACTGAAGGAAGATAAAAAGTGAAAATATTAGTGCTTTCTCAACATTTCGTTCTGACCCAGTCACAGTGCCGTAACAGTCACATCCATGAGATGGAGAAAAGTTCAAGTTGTTGCAAAAAGGTCCCAACTTCAACAAAATAGCAAAGCAGGGAGTTGTTTTCATGTAACCAACAGAGCAGAACTTTATTTTCAAGGTTTGAGTTTGCTGTCAGAAGCTTCTGCAAAGCTCAACAGGCAAGTTCATCATTGTTCATTCACAAAAGTTGTCCATCACTCTAACACGCAGGAACACTTTGTCTCTCCTAACTGTCAAGATGATCGCTGTCTAAAATCACAAAGCGGTCGATTTTAAACCCACTCTTAACTTTATTTATTATTTGGTTTCATCTTCTGTAGAGTCTAGATCTTGACTGGCACGGCTGCTTGAATCACACCCAACTTTTATTTATTTATTTATTTTTTATTGTAACATTTTATTATTAGCTTCTTATACAGCACCAGTTTAAATGTAAATCCAGTGCAACTCAGTTCATTACAGTCACATTCAAACTCCGTTGCACACAGTCTTTTATAATATTGAAATACATTCAGTAAATTCTAAAAAAGCCAAATAGTACATGTTTTGTTTTTATCCAAAACAGCCAGTTTTCTTCTTCTTCTTCTTTCGGCTGCTCCCTTCCCCAGGAGTCACCAGAGTGAAGTAACTCTTCAAATATTCAAAGGCTTTTTGTAAAGAGGAAAAGTTGTTATAATTTAAAAGGTAAAAATATTTTTGTTAAACCACAATACAGGACAAGTTTAAAGGGTCGTTCTACATGGAACTGGTATATGGAATGGATTAGAAAACAATGTTAAAGTCACACAGTCAATGTCTATATTCAAGAAAATGATTAAGAAAAGACTGTTGAAAAGTTATGTCTGAATGCTATATATTCAAGATCTCTATAAATTGGTTATATTATTATAAGTTAAAAAATGTAACATATGGATAAATTTTGCTGAAGTGATTGTTTAGATGGAATTCCCATTTTTTTTCTCTTTAAGGGGGGCAGATCTAATAAGATTGTTTTCTTCTTCTGCTTCCTTTCATTTTAAATTGGTTTTGATTCTCTATATCGTTTTGTATATTTTTTGTTCTTTGTATTTTAAATTTGAAATGAATAAACAATTCTTAAAAAAAAAATTAAAAAAAAAATAAAAAAAAAAACTCACACGAAGACTTGGTGACTGTTTTTACATCGGATGACCTTCCTGACGCAACCACAGACACGGAGCTGTCACAGCCCTCTGTGTGTGCAGGATCCTTTGAGACTTTTCCTTCAGTTCTTCCTACACCAGAGGGCGCCCGCAGAACCACACCTGAGATCCACTGGGATTAATGAGCATCTGGAGTATAAGGAGGAGCAGATGACTTCAATCTGACGTTGTTGCATTGCCTGCCGTAGTGGGCTCCTGACCTGATAAATTACTCTTTGCGATAAAACTAACTCGTGTCTTTGGGCTCTACTTCTGGCTCCTGTGCTCCACCTGAGCCCTGGATCTCCTCAAGCTGCTCCTTGCCTTCCACCACCTGTCTCCTTAGACCCTCCAGGAACCATTTGGACCGTTCACCTCCACGACCAACCACTAACTCCAACAGTGAGAACTACAACTGGACATCACCTTCTCCTCGAGATTCGTTCATTCATTACATCTCTTTAAAACTCTGCTCCTTGCTCTCCAGGGTTCAAGTCCCTGCTGAGTCATCACATCGCTTCATTCATTCACAGTTTGTGAATAAAAACCAAGTTTTTCTGGCCTTGAAGACTTGTTCTTTTCTGTCGGTTACTATCTGGGTATTAAAAACCTTACAGTGTGCAATGGAGAGCTGCTTTCTATGGCGCTCAGGGGAGCAGATGGTGGGGGGTTAAGGGCCTTGCTCAAGGGCCCAGAGGGGTGCAAACAAGAGTAGAGGCAGGTGTGGATGTTTCACCATCCCCACCCACATTTTGATGTTTCAGTCCAGGGAGTTGAACCAGCGACCTTCCGATCACAAGCCCACCTTCTCCAACCTCTGCGCCACAGCCAGTAAATTACATAAACCCCAACATCCTGGTCATTCACAAGGTGACAGGTGAGAGGAATGACTCGAACTTACCAGAAAGTAATGTCCAACATAACCACATTGAAAAGCAGCAGCTATCTGCCTCGACTGGGTTGAGATTGTACAGATAATAAAGAAACACATTTTGAGAAAAGTCAAGATCACTAACGGCAATAATCGATTTTATACTCTGGAAAGATCATCATATTTTAAAGACCAGCTTTGTAGGAGGTTTCATGTGCCGCAGGTGAAACAGGTCCCCATTGGCTGCAAGGCCATAATGAAGCACATGGGCATCCCGGACAATGTTTCTGGAACCATTTAGCTGTTAAATGACTCATTTGTATCCCAAGCCCAGAAAACATACACATTTTAAAGAGTTTAAACAATTGTTGGAAAAATTGATTAGCTGAAATATCCTTGGATCAGGTTAACATGAGTTTTGGTTTTATTGAAATTGGACAAGGTTTCACTCAAACTTCTATGTAAATAGGAGTTTACTGTATATCCAGAAACTTCTGAGCTATTCTGAATATTCAGGTTTACTTACTTGTGGAACCCATTTTACTGCACTGGACTCCACCATCTCTGTTTTGACACCACTATGTTCTTGTGGCGTTATTTAATGTTCAAGATGACTTTACTCAGTGCAGGTAAAAGGAGTCTGGCCTGGACGTGATTAATATTTTACTCTACAGCATGCACAATAAATACATCATGGCGATCAGTCAGTATGTCCTCAAAAATATACTGTATATTGATAAATGTAATCTAAACAATCTATATCTAAAAAAAAAATAAAAATCTTAAAAAGCAACATTTTTAAGCCCAGTTATAAAATTAGACCTGGTGTCAAGCTAATGAACAGAAACTGGAGGCAGATAAAGCCTCTGCCTCTCATTTGACTGTTTTGAAAATAAATTTGATCAGCCTTACCACGTTGAATGTATGAAATATGTCAAATTATTATGAAAACATGACAACACTAATGTGTGGGAACAAAGCACTAAAAGGGATTCAACAAGACACAAAGTCTTTGCTGCCTGCGTTATAGCGAATAAATTGCATTAAAACTAAAAACTGCCAGAGAATTCTGATGCAGTTTAGAGAACACTCATCTAGAGGAAGCCTGAAGGCAGAAACACTAATATAATAAAGTTTTATTAAGTAGTACTCATATGGTGCTAGACTATGTGACACATTCTTGAGTTTTTCATGGTTTTCCAGTGGATCGGGATCTCACTAAAAATCCCCTTTTCTACTGCAGGAGACAAATGTGTTGCCAGGCAGGCATCAGAAAGCAGGTTCATGATGAAGGTTTGAGCATGGAAATTACCTGACACTCATCCAACGACACAAAACAACGAGTAAAAGGGAAACAGTGCTGGCCAGCGTGAGTTCTGACCCCAGTCATGCAGAAAACACTTGGAGAGCTTCAGTTTAATATCCGCACAGAAAGCATGCTGCAGCTTTATGAGGTGGATGCATACAATAAAACAGAGGCAGATATTTAAAAGAAACACTGCTGGAAGTCCTGAAATCAAAACTTACATGAAGGTCCATGAAAGTTTGCTTTTGGGTTAATTTGTGGCAGCATTTTGCTGTGTGGCTGCATCTATAGCCATAAGAAAGGTTTCTTTGGAAAATAAGGTTGCCACGTCAAAATCCAAGATGACCACCACCATATACGGTATATACTAACTTCCATTTTGATGTGTTGCTGCGTGTAAGAAAATATATTTAAAAAATGGGGTCTCCAGGTCAAAATATAAAATACAAGATGGCACCACCAAATAAATGTAAACCTTGTGAGCAGGAAAATCTGAAAAGTAACGGGACAACTTTCTTTTTTGCATGTGACTTCATCTAGGTGTAACAAAAGCTATTTTAAAACATTGGGTTTCCATGTCTATATTCAAGATGGCCACAACCATATACAGGTATATGTAAACCATCCACCTCTTTCATTTGAGGAAACAATGCTTTCTAGTTTTTATATTGCTTCAAATTAAATGTTCCTTTAATGATTGTGGTGGCAGATGGGGGTGGACCAAGATTATCTTAAAGTGGCCAAAGCCACCAAGGCCTCCCTCTGGCTCTTCTATTGAGTTTAGTTGTGGATAAATGTGCTCCCTCTGCTCACCAGGATCACTCTGCTCCACCTTGGACCAAAAAAAACAAAAACAACAACAACAAAAAAAAAAAAAAACATATCTTGCACCAAAAACATTAAGGGTTAGTGCCATACCATGTTCATTTCTCTTCCAGAAAAACACTCAGTTTGAAAGCTACAAACATCCACTATTAAAATCTTTTAGCAATGGGGGACATTACAGCTCGCTAAAGATATGTGAAGTAAGAACTCATATTACTTCATCAGGTAAGATCATTTTTCAGTTGATCGTTTTATCCTGAGAAATGCTCTTTACGCTAACACAGCATCCAATTTAAAGCTTCCTGCTCGCAGTTTTATTGAACAAAATTTAAATAAAAGCCTAATTCATTACAATTCGTTGAGACCCAATGGGCCCATTTTCAACTTTAAAGCCATATAAAAGCCCTATTTACCCAAATTGTGTCATATATCACTGAAACCCGGGGTGGGGCGGGAGACTAATTTGCTTCAGTCTCACATTCTGGCATCGCCCCGGTACAGATGCAAACACTGATTTACGCAACGTGACATCTGTCGTGTTGGTGACCTAATGTGAGCTGTCACAAAGCTGCGGTTCTAAGCTCAAAAACTGCAGAAGAACTTCCACACAAAGTTTGCACTGGGCTCCTCCTGAATCTGTCCCCCTGGAGAGCGGACAGTGTTTATGCAGAACTAGTTTTCCTGCATTAAAAACTGATCATCTCCAAGACCACTAAGAAAAGTTGAATTAGATTTGATTTATTAACACAAAAAAAAAAAAAAACTATAAATCACAGGACATCATAACTCAAACGTCGACATTTTCTCCTGGAAACAGCTCTGCTGGACCGCCACAGATTCCCCTCAGCATTTAATAACATTCAGTTAAACTTTAATAAAGAAATTACTGATCATCGCAACGCCCCATCTTGAATCCAGAGGTCCGTAATTATCTTAGTAAACACCCGGGCTGGTAATATCATGGAATTTATCTCAGGCTGGGGCGCAAATGATTACAAATGATTTGCAGATATAAGCACTGTAACAAAAGTAATATATTCTGCAGCTCGGAGAAGCCTGTGCACCTCACTACTTCATTTTAACTGAGCCACAGCCCACAAGCTAGAGGGCTTTAGGAAATGCTAAAAAAGCAACTAATGCATGTGGATTTTAAACAGAAGAAAGTTCATGCAGGACGTTTTAGAAAAGGCTGATGACAGACGCAGCATGGAAAGGGCCTCGCAGCACAGAGAAGCCAACGCTGAACCGTAAGAAGCCGTTAAGCTCCTCGGTGAACAGACTTACATGAAGGTTAGAAAAGGTGGCTCAACCCTGCAGTGTTTTAATATTTTTTTTTATTATTGACAGCGTCATCGCTTCCTGCACATGTGAATCAAAGAAAGAGAAAATGACATTTTGACATTTCCAACGTGCACCCCAAGGAGAAAAAAATAAAATAAAAAAATCCTAGAGAGTTTAAAGTCTCAGTGGGTCTGTAGAAAAGCCCCCCAAATATCATATGAGTTATCCAACAGTCTCCGTCTTCTGATAGCACAAAGTAGGACAAATTGAAGCGATACGTCCCCAGTGACTGGCTCCCAACAACCATGGTGCTTCAAAAGGACTTAAAAAAAAAACAAACTTAACCATACATATTTAGTTTGGTTTTCAAAATGCAGAATGCATGATGTGTATTTAATGACAATTCCTTAAATGCGGTAACATTATTATTTTTTAACAAGCTTTAATAAAGTGAAATGAATCAAAAGTCAGTTGAACTTTTTGCAGGATTCGCTGTCAGCTGCACTCTTTGCCTGTTGGGAGACATAAAACAAGACATACATGTATAATTCTTGACATGTCTATGTAGTTTCAAGAGTAACAGACTCTCTCTCCTACGAGGGACTTGTACTGTGCAGGTTCAACATCTCTTCCCCAAACGTTGCTGTTGTCACAAAAAAAAAAAAAAAAAAAAATCAGAGGTCTGAAAAAGGTTCATTGATGTAAACATCTGTTTTTCTTAGCAGTGTTAAAGTTTAGACATAACCCAGGGCCACATGTACAAAGGGTGACTGCACAAAAACGCACACCGCATAAACCTTTCTATGTAAAACTTGACTATGAAACTGTGTAACCATGGCAACTCATGGTTGGTGTATGCATGCTTCTACAGTAAATGGTCCATTGGCAACACTTAAGGTCTTCTAGAGAATTGGTAATGATGTGAACACAATTACTGTACACATCAGAGACACATGGTGGATAATTAAATATGCAAGTAAAATGTGCAGAAAAATACCTTTACCAGCAGTGTGTTCTAGTCCATTAAAATGTTTTAAATGACATAATGTAAAAAGAGCAGGTTTTCAAAGATGGAGATTTTCTGGCTGACTATATAGCAATTGGCTCATAAGCCCCTTTAGGTGTCTAAGGACAATCTTGTTTAATTTGTGGATGTTGCTGGACAGCAACATGGTGAGGAGTGCAATTAACCCACATTGTGAGGAAGTGGCCTGATTCAACTCGGTTATTTTATTTTATTATTTATTTTTTTGCTGAAGAGAATTGTTGGGAACAGACTAGCAGCTTGTTGGATGCAGAATGGAGGCTTCTCGGTAAGGAAATACATTAAATATTCTAGGTTATTCCTTCTGATATGTATGGATCCTGCACCTCTAAATATTATCCATTCTTCATGGAATTACTACTACTCATGGGTTAAAGTGACTGAAATTTTGTTTTGCTGGTTAAACAACAGTTTGAGAGTGTTCTACTCTAAAATTGGTTGTTTAAGTAGAGCTCAGACTGGAACCTGGAAGTTGAAGCCAGAATGAAACCAATAACCCTTGTGACCGGATCCACTAAAAACTAACAGGGCATTACAAGATAAAAAAAAACACCCCAATTAAAGTTTCTCAGGTGAACAAACACATTTTTTAACATGATTAGATGGAATTCTATATTTTATCTTTAATAAAAGGTAATGTAACATCATGCTTGTGTGCAGGGGAGTATACAATACAAAAAGCCTCACATCACCAGACGCTGGTTCCAAAAATGCAACATGGCCGGTTTTGTAAAGCTGCTTCAGATCCGAACAAGAGTAGTGGAGGCAATTTGTCTATTAGTATGACATGTTTATGGTCCCACCAAATCCCTAACTGCTGCTGTGTTGACAGTAAATACTGTAAATGAAATTTGAGTCTCAACTTTAAACCCAGTTTACAATGGAACAATCGCTACCATCGAGGGGCAGCTGTGGCTGAGTGGTTAGAGCAGTCATCTTCCAATGGGAAAGCTGGTTCGATTTCACCAGCAGTCACGTGCCGAAGTGTCTCTGGGCAAGACACTGAACCCCTCATCGCCTCCGATGTGTGTTCCATCAGCGTTTGAATGTGATCTAAAGCTGTGATTTGCCTTTACAGATTCAGATTATCTTTGTACAGATCTAGTAGAGTGCTGAATGAATGGGTCAATGAAGGCACAGATTGTGTTGTAAAGCACTTTGATGAGATAGAAAGGTGCTATACAAGTACAGTTACCATTTCATGTTTCAGTAGAAAATCCATGCACAACTTTGTGCACAAGGCCCTTGGTGTTTTATTGGATAGACAAACATACAATTTTAAATCTTAAGCAATGAAAACAAACAAAAACAAATCTCAAAAACCCTTTCTGTGAGCAAACATCAATGCTTTTATCCATCTTAATGTAAATTAGCATTTTTTAAAAATCGTTAAAGGTAAAACACAAAATTGGCATTTTATCTCAAATGTGCATTTTGTCAACTGTTTTTTAATATACAGTAGATGTAAATATTCTATTCTCCATCTCTACATCTTGATCTCTTTCAGTCGCAGCATCAGCATCTTGCATTATTGAAAGGTTGAGACAGACTTTGGATAACTTCTCTTCAGGGAGCTTTTTATAATGTAGCTGATTCCTACAAAAAGAGCAAACCAATCTCTGATAATCTCAGCAGTTATTTTGTGTTTCTTATCCACAAAAAATGACTAAAGCTGACTAATATCAAAGTGATATATTCCATAATAAATGCAAAAAAGTCAAACTGTTATTTTTTCGTGCTTGAGTGAGAGCCGATCATTTTAAATGAAGGAAAAATGACACACAGTCTATCAGGTATGTATAAAATAGCTTTACATCACATTGTTTTTCAATATTTTATTAGATTTCCAACAAAGAAAGCCATACTAATCCCTTCACCCATGACTTGAAGCTGTGCACAAGTGTGCAGTTGCATTATCTCTGCAAATGTGGATCCAGCAGCTACATCTCAGCACAAAGGCACTTTTGCAGTGGCAGCAGGATAAAAATCTCAACTCTGGAGATAATGAGATGGATCACATGCATGGCAGCACTCGTTAAGTTACATGGTTTTAACTATCAGCGCAGTCATTTTTGAGCCACTTTGCCTCGCTAATGCCCAGATAGGTTAATAAATGCAGCTTCGGCTGCCAGGCCGTTAAAATGTGGATGTTTCTGCTCTCAGACTGCAGCTAGCAGACATCCCACACACGTAAACTAAATTATCATTCTGATGTCGCCATCAGGCATCACTAAATCACTCATGGCTTTATGATCACAGCACCTTCCCGATTCCAACGAGCCACATTTATTTCACTCATCACTGCTAAAAATAGGCCAAGTTCAGCAGAATGGTTTGCTCTGAAGCTACAGATGGTGAGCTATTGTCATTATGTGTGTGTGTGTGTGTGTGTGTGTTTGTGTGTGTGTGTCAAGGGTGATTTTGCTTCCAATCCAATCAATTTAAATTATAAATAGAATCTGCTTTCACTTGTAAATGATGGAGTATTCATACTAATGCCTTCTGGTTTGTTACAACAATTTTTTATTGCCTAAAGCGAAACAGAATAAATTATGTTGGATTTTAAAGAATAATCATTTTTATTGAAGTTGCTGAACGAGAAAGAATTGAATCTAATTTTGAGCAGTTTAGTGTTTGTGCTCCATAATTTGAGAAAATGCTACAGTCCTGCCTCGTTTGATGAATTGCTTTAATATAACTGACTTCAGCATCTGTCTTAAGATTTAACACACTTAAAAAATAATAAATAAAGCATCGCTATGAATTTACAGAACATTTTAGAATTATAAAAGTTTAACTTGGATGGCACCGTGGCTCAGTTGAGAGAGCTGTTGCCTCACAGCTAGAAGGTTGCCGGATCGAATCCTGGCCGGGGGCCTTCCTGGGTGGAGATTGCATGTTCTCTCCGTGCATGTGTGGGTTTTCACCGGGTACTCCGGTTTCCCTCCCACAGACCAAAAACATGCATGTTAGACTGACAGGTGACTCTAAATTGTCTCTAGGTGAGAGTGAGAGAGTGAATGGTTTTTTGTCTCCATGTGTCCCTGTGATGGACTGGAGACATGTCCAGGGTGTCAACCACCTCTCACACAGTGACTGCTGGACATGGACATCAGTGACCCCTTGTGACCTGAAAAGGAAGAAGCAGGTGAAAAATAATGGATGGACAGATGGATGGATAGACGGATGGATGGACAGACAGATTGATAAATGGATGGGTGGATGGACAGGCAGATGAATGGATTGACAGATAGATGGACGGACAGATAGATGGATGGATGGATGGATGGACAGATGGATAAATGGATGAATGGACAGATGAATGGATAGACAGATGGGTGCATGGACAGATGGATAAATAAATGGATGGATGGATGATAGCTGGATAGCTGGATGGACGGACAGATGGATGTACAGCTGGATGGATAAATGGAAGGACAGATGGATGGATGAAAAGATGAATGGATAGACGGATGAATGAACAGATGAATGGATAGACGGACAGATTGATGGATGGATGGACAGACAGATGGATGGATGGATAGCTGGATGGACAGACAGATGGATGCACAGCTGGATGGAAAAATGGAAGGACAGATGGATGGATGGATGAACAGATGAATGGATAGATGGATGGATGGATGGATGGATGGATGGATGGATGGATGGATGGATGGATGGATGGATGGATGGATGGATGGATGGACAGACAGATGGATGGATGGATGGATGGATGGACAGACAGATAAATAGATGGATAGCTGGATAGATGGACAGATGGATGTACAGCTGGATGGATAAATGGAAGGACAGATGGATGGATGAACAGATGAATGGATAGATGGACAGATGGATGGATGATAGCTGGATGGATGGATGGATGGATAGCTGGATGGATGGACAGATTGATGTACAGCTGGATGGATGAAAGGATGGACAGATGGATAAATAAACAGATGGATGGATGGATAGATAGATGAATGGATGGACAGCTGGATGGATGAATGGATGAAAGGTGATCTTGATGTCTTGAAGGAACACCTCTGTTTGAATTCAGGGTCTAGATGGAAACAAATCTTGGACTAAGATGATTGTACACTTTTGTAGAAGCCTTTAAAACAACATTGTTCACTATCTCATGCAGTTTGTTCTTGATCCTCCATGATCTGTTGGTGCTCGGAGTACGAAGACACCCAGAGGGGACACACCTGCTCAGGAAACCACGTTTTCTCATTTCTCTTCACGGGTAACTCCATGACTCAGCATCCAATAAAGCAAACGAGTTGTTTGTGTATTCCTGCTGTCTATCATTCCTCCTGTCGTCTCAGCCAGGATCATTAAATCCAGCCTCTCGTAGAGTGAACGATTCCACAACACTGCGCCCACAAAGTGCAGCCTGTAAATAACAAATAAGAAAAAGTGTGTTTACTCTTTACGGCAGCTTGCCATTTCTGGCCTTTTCACTGCAAGTCATCACACACTCATACTTGTAAACAAAGTTGATGTCTTAATAAAGAAACGGGTGATGACAAGAAAAAGAAATGGATTTGTAGGAAATGCTCTTTTCTTTGCACAATGCAAATGAACGCAAAGTAAATGTACAAAAGCCTAGAGTGGACAATTTCAAATGCAGGCGGCGTCACGTTCAGGCTGTTCCCCACTAGTGCCAGCAGCGGCTGATTTCTTTCTTTTAAAAAAATAAAATAAAATACATCATTAGAAGTGTTAGCTGAGAGACATGCTTTCTGGTGTGGCCTATTAACTTCCATTTATACAGTATTTTACAATTTATTTACCAGACGCCTATTAGCATAAAATTATTAAGACGTGACACTAAAGTTCACACTTTGTTGCACTTTCAAGAATTTTTAAGAAGCTGGCTGTTGAAAATGAGATAAAGGAGTTTTTAAAGCCTGTCAAGGTTTGTTTCTATGGTTTAGTTCAGGGGGTTTGCAATATAAAGAGCCATTTTTACCACTTTGCTTATTCATTATGATCTGGAGCTGCAAAACCTGCTACAACTGTTTACCATCAACTGGTGGCCCTTGGACCAATACAAGTTTGTTGGAGATGGCTTTTCCAGCCAGTGGAGGTGATATAAAATGAAAAATGTCTAACTGTTATTGACATTTATTGACATTTTTTACATGCTGTTACAAAAGAAAAGACCAAATTTATGTAAAGAAAGAAAAATATATAATTTTTAACTATTTAATAAAAATTAAAACACTGAACTCTGCAGGTCGATGTGAGTTCTCTTAATTGTTGAAGAATGAAATATCCTACTTAAAGCATAAAGTTAAAGACACAATAAAATTAGGCCAGTTTGTTGGATACAGTTACATTTTTTTAAAGAAAATAAACAATTTCATGTACTTTGACTTTGTTTTTTGTGTTTTATTCTTAGTATCAAAGTCACCATATTCACATTAACTCTCAACATTGTTCATTTGTACCAAATAAAATCAGTTTAAGGTCAGTAAGCACAAACAGAATTACTACATAAGGCGCGACTGATTATAAGGCTCAGTGTTGTTTTTGAGAAAATTACAGGATTTTAAGTGCGCCTTATAGCCCGAAAACTACGGTATTCCAAAACGTTCTGGTGGTTTTGAGACAAAGATCATGCTGGGAGACTGGAAGTTGACTTAAAGTGGCTGATAAACTATTAGCATGATGTTTTACGCCTTATATTTGTACTAGGGATGCACAATATCATCAGCCTGGTATTGGTATCAGCTGATATTAACATTACTTTTCAATATCGGACATCGTCCATTCCATTAAAATAACTCACCGATATAAAAGGCACTGTTTTTGCTGCAGCGGCAGCGCAACGCGATGTCCTCCGATCTCACAGTGGAGAGGAAAATTCAGTGGCGGTGTGGAAGTTTTATTTTTTGTTGGTGCGGATGTCTGAT
>JARVLU010001196.1:34322607-34339609 GCA_031762415.1 Simpsonichthys santanae | reverse complement strand
TGACAACAGAAACAATAGATTTTCCATGGACAATCAACAATAGACAATAATAAGAGAGAAATACAGATAAAAAAAAAAAAAAACAATATTATTGTGGTAAACATTGAGTATACCCCACTAAAATACCTTGAAGCGCAATTACAACAGCTGAACAGAACCACATCCACGACGCGGTCCACATTAAAGTAATCACTTCTGGTGCTGAGGTTGCACTTATCCCACTCACTCTGTCAAAGTTCACAACGTAGTTCAAAAATCCAACACAAAGCCAAAGCCTCTGTGGAGATCTGAAAAGGTAAACAGCTCACACTAAGCTACATTTGTGAGGAGAGCTGAAAAGAGACAATTTGCAGGTGAGAAGGCCACAATATGAAATCCATTAACTCCCATGCCAACTGCTGGACACATACTTGACATGAAATGAGGAGGTAACAAGGATCTGCAGAGCAGCCACAAGGGCTTTCATACAAACTGTAAACGCACATCACTCATCGCGTATTCGCCGTCTCAGCATTTCCTCCAAAAACCATTATGTTTGAAATGGTATTAGACGGCATTTTAGCTGTACGAACGTTTTTAAAGCTTCACTCATTGCATATTATCTGACACTTAAACCAATATTATCTTGAAAACGAATTAGGAATACACAAATTCAATCAATGAATGCATGATGACACTTAAATTCATTACTGTAATTTGTGCAATTTTGCTTCATTCACTGACGATTAACACCCCCCTTCCTTTTCACACACACACACACACCACCAGAGTGAATGTAGAACATGGAAGAAAGCTAATTAAAGTACAGGCAATTCATACATACAAGCTGAAATCACTGCATGTTTCAGGCCTGGAGTAGCTTTTTTCTTAATAAACCAACTTGTGTGCTAAACTTTCCAACTGATGACTCCACTGAAGTGTCTAAAGAGAAGAGCTATTGATTTGTGTTTAGCATCCAAGCAAATGTAAATCTTTAATTAGCTCAATGGCACAAGACCAAATGGAAATTGGACATCTGACTTGTGATTGTGTCGAGATGTTGATGAAAGCTTCCAGCGTTGGCTTCAGGTGGAAACGGCATTATCCGCGGTGAAAATAAATCTGACAACGGAAACTTGAATGCGTGTGTTCTCACAAAGGATGAGACCGCAATCCAAACGCTGTTTAATACACTAACGCAAATCTAATGTCGCTAAAAGCTATGCCACCGCTCATCCCGAGAGTATTATTTCAAGTTTAAGAAAGAAAAATGCTTTTGATTTAGTCTGGAGATTAACGTCATCTCAAATAAGTAACGCCCTGAACATAATAATCTCACCCATGGCTGGCTGGCACACTCCCATCTTGCCTTGTTTGCTGAGTTGATATGTTTCCAGTGAACGGCTGCCTGGTTGACTGTTGAACCCAAATCTGTGGGTATGTGGCAAAAGCACACGTCGGTAAACAAATGCTGCAAAAACACAGACGCCGAGACGGAAAATAGCTTCAGGCCGTGTCGTCAAACCGAATTTAGGTCCCACCTACTTGCAACCCAAAGCCCGCACAAGTCAAATGGTTGTGCACATACCACCTGTGTATTTAAAAAAAACTATATCTCATTTCCATCACAACGTTTCAGCAGTTCAGGATTAAACCTCTGATCGTGAAGAATGCCAAGACTGCTTTGCATCCTGCACGGAGACGACTCCTGTCCACGAACTGACAAGATGCAACTGGCAAATAAATGTTACCTGACACACTATTAAAGCTCTTTACAACCAAGTGTCACTCTGACAGCAAAACAACCAGGCCCGGTTACTCAGCCCGTTTAATCAAACCACAAACCCTCAGAGGTTTAATAAATGTTCCTGCCAACTTTCATAAATGAGGGATCAATTTTAATTGATTTTACAGTCCGATACATTTATTAAAGTGACATCCATTTATTCACAAGCTTACCTGTTTTGCCTTCAGCCCCTGTTTGCAGAGAAAGCTCTGACAACCTCATACTTTATTCAGAGTGTGTTTTTTCAAATTTTAGTTACGCTGGAATAATTGCTACATCAGCAGGGCAGATTTGATACATTCGGAGCAACCCTTAATTTTTCACACTGGTCAATGGGTGAAACATTTCAGTGATTTGAACTACATGAAGTGGACTAATTGTTAACGTGTAACAGGCTGATGAGAAATGGTGTTTCCTTCAAATGCTGAATAAACTAGTTTTGGGTGGTAACTTCTTCCACGTTAAACCCACAGTGGAAGCATCAGTAGGGTTGGGCATCGAGTCTGGAGAATCGATTGGAACTGGAGCTAATTCTCCGACTCTCTCTGCATAGTTCAAATTTTTTTTGTTTTCGATACCGAGTCCGCTGACCGGAAGAAACTGCCAAACACCAACAAAGAAGAAGCTGCAGGCAGTGTGTGCGCAACCATGGAGAGTGTGCAGCAGCGATCAAAAGTGTGGCTTAACTTTAATAAAAGAAATGAGCAGTCGGCTCAGTGTAACACTTGTAATAAGATTATATCATGCAAAGGAGGGTGCACAGCCAGGCTGATTAAACACCTCTGGTTTCATGGTGTAAAAAGTAACAGAATGCCTCGTGTTTGACGTGCTGTGCCGGCCTGCCTCCTACTCCCGCTCCGACCCACAGTCTATCAACCCACTGCAGTCAGAATCAGGTAAATAGAACAGTTAACATGTGTCTCATATCAACATTAAGGCAGCTAACAAGCTGTACTTGTCCTGAAGTGGTGGGTCAACTCAAATGCAAATACCATGCTAATGCTAGCTCATGTGTTTTTTTCATAGACAAATGACAAGTTCATAAGTTTGATATTTATACACTGGTTGAAAATAGCCCTGTGAGAAATTCATAGTAAAGTTAAAAAAAGTAAAAATTTCATAGTTAAAATTCTAAGAGAATTTCAAACTGTCATCTTCATTTAAACCATGTACACTTTTTAGAACTCTGCCTCTAATAAGAATTAGATTTGAGAATCGATAGGAACCGGAATCAGAGAGAGGAATCTGAATCGTTCAAATTCAAACGTTGCCCCACGCTACTTGTAGGGAAACAATCAGAAATGATCTCAGCTCGTGAACTATGGAACAATAACTTAATGAGCCACAAGAGGAACTTCTTTCAAGATGCTGGTTTTCTTGTAAATCTTGCTAAAGCACTCAAATAGACACTTAAGGTCGTATATGGCCCCGCAGGCAGAATTTGATTTGGGGCCCCACTCCCAGTTGAGCTCATCATTAACTGCAGCAATATATTTTTATTTTAATTATGCTTTATTATTTTCCTTTTGAGCATTTAACACAATGTGTATAGTTTGAGCTAACACTGAATTTCTGAAGCAAACCAGTTACCTGGTTCCTAAACCAAAATTCAGTTTTGGCTTTCTGTAACATTTAGCATCATATTATCAGATCACAGGGATACAAAAGTCTGAGCAGACCTGGATACCACTATTAGATTTTTAACAAGATTTTCTGTTGTACAATCAAAACACCAGTACAACCAGTAAATATAATTACAAAGTACTAAAATGTTTGGTCAAGCTGTTAATAAGAGACAAATAGATTGTGTGGAGCTGTTCCTTGTGCTTTTATAAGGCAACTGTTGTAAAACAAGTACCACGCCAGCATCCACTGTCTATGAGGGTTTGAAAAGTGAATACTATTTGTATTTTTCTAAATTATTATTATTTAGTTATTTAGTTATTTTCTGGACTGAACTTGAACATGGAATGCAAGAAAACCTTAATATTTTTGGTGCAACATATAAGAGCCCTCCTATTTTATTTATTTATTTTTTGTTTAGAGTGATGGGCTCTGGAGCATGGAGAGAGTAATTCTGTCCTAAACCAGATGCAATGGTGGAGCCAGGGGGTGGCCCAGTAGTGGCTACTATAGACTAATATTTGGCCACCACGATGATTTGAGGAAACTATACTTTTAAGCAATACAAAAACTACAAAGCCTAATTTCCTTAAATGGTAGATGTAGCCAGCTTACATCTACTGTATATGTGGTGCTGGCCATCGTGGCTTTTGATGTGACAACCCAGAGTTTGAAAGGAACATTTCTTACATGAAGCCACACATCAAAATGAAAGCTGGTACCTCACTTGTTTTTCAATTTATCATCCTCACAAAATGCACAGATGGACTGACGGACGGACGGATGGATGGACGAATTGACGGAGGGTATTTCTAATTCCCTCTCTTTTCTCTGCAACGGGGGACAAATAAAGCAAATAAACTGTCTATTTGTCACCTTTTACTTGAATCTGACTGTGTACAATGCTTCTACAGTATTAGGATAGGAGCCACATTTAATGCTTTGTTTAAAGGAAATTAAAAAAAGTCTATATTTTGAGATCTATTTACAGTTACAGATCAGGCAGCAGTATGAAACGCTTACCTAATAACCCTCATTTTTTAAATATATTGTTCTATGATACTAACTAATAGACTTGTACATTGATCCACCTGGGTTGTGTAAGGTTACAAGCATTTCTGAGGGTCTCTACTGCTCTGAGGGGTGCAGCTGCTTAGTTCCCTCATGCCAAGGCCAAATCTGCCACATCTAGGTGGTCTACATTTATATACTGCACCTTATTATCCTCCTCAGGGCTCAAGAAAAGGCTTTATTTACCCAATTTATACACACAAATCTTTCTGTCATATATTGTCGCTCTATATAGGCTGGAATTGGACTGGAAATTGCAAACCAACAGACATATTGGTAAAACTGGGTGTTTGTTGGAGGAGGTCACTGTTTTGCCCAAGGATGTTTTATATATATTTTTGGAATAGCTGGAATCTTATGATTGGAAGATGACCAACCTGCAACAGAGCCACCACCTACCATTTAGTTGAAGCATAAGAAGCACAACAATACAAATTGAAAATATCATATATGGGTAAGATCATGTGACAAAGCTGCCACATAATTTGCTCCCCACCCCACACCCAAATGGTAAGATGGAAATTCTCTGAATGTTGGTATTTGTTCATTTCAAAATAACCCCACAAGCACTAACACTGTATACCTTCTCCCAGCAGTGGGATTTATAAATCAACCTAATGAATAAAACAAGCATGAGGAAACATAAAGTTGAGCCCCGGTGACATATTTCAAAAGTTAATGGAGTCTCACAATGACCACAGGCTGTGGACATCGCTGGCCAAATGAAACCTGGCAGCCGAGCATCAGAGGTAATGCACAAACTCAGCTTCATTCACGCTTTCCCCACAAAAACAAAGCATGCTAAATTAGACTTTAATGAAATAATGTCTGTAATGAGATTCAGTCAATACATTTGCATTCTCTGCTGTCATTCTCAGCCTCTTTCAGATTGTCGCTCAGATTCTGCTACAGTGTTTAACTCATTTTACCAGATTTTTATATTTTAATTACAATCATTAGTTTCATCTTCACTGTTATTTTCCAATCAAAAACAGATACAAAAAAAAAAAAAAATCAGCTTGTATTTATTTGTTTTTGTTTCTTTTCTGGCAGTGTGCATGAAATATCTGCCAATCGTGCTCCTCTCAGAATTGATAACTCATTTATCCCTGCAGCAATTAGGTCTTCATAATGAGCAGTTGTAATTTTAGTAGTTATTTCAGTATATTGTTTTGGCATGTCTGAATGATTTTTATGTCTACTGACTGTGAAACAAATTGCCCCTTGGTGATAATAAAGAGCTTGATCCCTGTCATCAAATTTAGCTAGTAACAAAAGCATGGCCCCCTTGAATAGAAGGTCTATACAAAGGTCTTGGAGGTACAATTTTATATATTTTTCTTGTCAAGATCATCTTCGCTGTGCAAACATAGACTTTTAATTATTATTATTATTATTTTATTAAAAATATGTCAGTGAAATATTCTTCAGGGAGCATGGCGATGATCTCCACACACTGACGGATGTACTTCCCTCCTATATCTTATTTCGTGAGGACACTGTCAGTCCCACCAAGCTCATATCCATTTACCCAAATAATAAACAAAGTGTGTCACAAAGAACACAAAACTGATCTTGATTAGAAAAAAAAAAAAAGGCTTTGTTTGTTTATTCTTTTTTTTAACAAGGGAATAACCACAGGGTGAAAGAGAAAGGAATTCAGGAGAAGGTCGAGGCTAGCTAAAATTAGCTACAGGGAAAAGGTAAGCTAACATCTGGTAATGCAAAAGAGGCATGGCAGGGCCTGAACACTATGACAGCCTGAGTTACCAAACTGCCATGATCAACTTATCAGATCCCTCCTCACTAGCAGATCAATTCAACCTGTTTTTCACCTGTTCCAATAACGAAACAACAACAACGACGTATACCTGCCCACCATCACCTCCCAATCAGCAAGCATCTGGTGACCTCCATCCTGAGGAACATCAACCACCATAAGACCCCTGTCCCGGACAGGCTCAAGAGAAGGGTGCTGAAGGACTGTGCCTCTCAGCTGGGTGGCGTTATCACTAGACTGTTCCAAATGCTTCTAGACCATGTTTCCCTGACCAATGGAAGAACTACAATAAATTCCCAAAACGATTTAAGCAAAAACCAATGATCAACAGATGAGTGGCCTTGACTTCAGTGTTGTGTAAATGCATGGAGAAAATAACGTGGCTTGTTTAAGAAGATGGTGTCTGATAGATTGGAGCCACTCCAGTTTACCTTTAAGGTGAAGTATTGGGTGTAAGATGCCAGCCTTATGTTTTTAGACACCACTACACATCTGGATTAAGCATAGCCATACAGTAGGGCTTTATCTATGGACTTCTCCATTGCTTTTAATACTGTATTTTTTTTTTTTCAGCTTCTCCCTTTGTCAGGGGTCACCACATCGAACTAATTTGCACAAAGACTTGGCAATTGTTTATTTGCCAGATGTCCTTCCTGACACAACCACAGACCACCAGACTACCACAGCCCTCTGTGTGGAGCAGAGAGTTGCTATCTAAAGTGCCTGGGGAAGCAGATGGTGGGGGTTAAGGGCCTTGCTCAAGGGCTCAGAGTGGGGCAAATGGGGATGGAGACAGGTGTGACTGCTTCACTTATCCCACCCACATATTATTAAATTGTTATGTTGTCAGTACCAGAGCTTGAACCAGCAATCTTCCGATCCCAAGCTCACCTCCTCTAACCTCTGCGCCACCACTCCCCTTTTAATACTGTATATATCACTGTCTTATTGCAACAACTTTTAGATCTCCTGCTGAACCCCAGTATCTGAATGCAGTGAACACCTTGATACAAATCTTTAATGACAACTCCCTTGAACGTGTTGTCTCAAAAACCAAGGAGTTATGCTGCCGGGGTAGAAACCGAGCCAAAGAGGGTTCTGTAGGTCATCACAGTTCCAGCTAATTGTCATCCAGAGCCAGCAGGTAGAGTCTTAAATACCTGGGAACTGAAGTGGAAACAGACTTTGTTTTTAATGTACACACACAGACTTCATCTATAAAACGGTACGTCAACGTCTCCATCTGCTGAAAAAACTGAGATTTCTTGATGTGACGAAAGAGATTGTAAGTCTGGTTTATAAATCTTTAATAGAATCCATCCTTACTTTAAACATTTTATCCTGTTACAATTTCCTCACGGTCAAATATAAAATCAAACTGTCTCACATTATTAACCAGGCCAGCAAAATGACTGGATTACCACAAACGCCGCTTTTTGAACTGTTTAAGAGCTCTGTGATGAGGAAGGCTGATCACAGAGGATTCATCTCACTCCCTTCATCCTTCATTCCAGCTGCTCCTCATCAGGCAGAAGATACATATGAGGTTCCACTGGCCCAGAAAAACTTTTAGGAGAAATCATTCATACCATTTGCAATATCCATGTGTGGAAACTGTGTTTCCTTTTAACAGTTAATTCAATTGCTTTGCATGTGTAATTATGTGGGAATGTCTATTGAGGGAGCAGTTGCCAAAGAAGAATTTCTGTCACCAGTCGGGACAGATAATAAAGTTTTTCTACTCGGGACAGAGCCACTTTGACCCCGCCCATCCTGCACATTTGAACTGTTCACCACCCAAAAATAAATAAAGGAGGTTACATTTTATTTTGGCAAGAACATCCAGAATTAATGGCCCTGTATTTTCCGTCCGACGTGCCGAAATCGGTGCTCAATGACATCGTTTTGTGACGGAATCTGAGTCATTTTGTTCACAGAGCAGCTTTGCACGCCCCTTCTCGACATAAGACACGGGCTGAGCTTTTTCTCACAGGTGAATGCACCAAGTATTGCGTGACTGATCAGAAGTTTGTGGGCGTGTCCGTCAATACAGAAACATTCAACTCTTCTGACACACTAAATTGGTCAAATGGCCGTGGATGGAGATCGAGCAGACATTGTGTATGGAGGAGTCTGTCTGCTGAAAAGTGTGGCGCTTTCTTGATGATAGATTTGTAGCCAAACGGCAGATGCAGGGACAAAATGGAGACCCTGGAGGGAAGAAACTCACATGATGTGTACAGTACTACAAGAACTCAGTGCTGTGTGTCTTGTGGACTATGAATTGTGCTGTATGTGTGAAAACAAACGTCCAGCAACCATATGACCGTGAGACAACTGTCTGGCTTCAGATGGATTATGTCGGGCCCTTAAAGAACAGCTTCTGCCTAAATGCAGTTCAGTTGCTCAATCTCTCTGCCCCAGACTCTGCACTTACAACATGTCTTATTGCTGCAATAGCCCTAATGAACTGTTACTTCTGTATTCTTGTGCTGTTGCACAATTGGGGTGGCTGTGGTTAGAGCAGTTGTCTTCCAATACAAGAGATGGGGAGTTCCACCAGCAGTCACATGCCCAAGTGTCCCTGGGCAAGACACTGAACCCCTCGTGGCCTTCGATGTGTGTCCTATTGGTGTATGAATGTGATAAAGCTCTGATTAGTCTCTTTAGAATGATTTGTTCAAGTAGCTTTGTACAGATCTAGTAGAGTGCTGTATGAATGGGCACAGATTGTAGTGCAAAGCACTTTGAGTGTCTTCATGAGATAGATAGATTCTTTATACCAGGTAAGTACAGTTCATTTACCATTTGCAAGGATCTAGCTCAGATTTTTAACTGTGACTTTTAGCTTTTGTTTAGTCTATTTTATTTTGCTTAGTTATTCTGTTATCCATTTTATTTCAATACACTTACACTATATTTCTTTTGTTTTGATCACGAGGTTAGAAAAATAATAAATAAATCTGAAAATCTGAAGAAAAAACTAATAAACAGACAAAAGTTGAAAAAAACTAAACAAAGCATAGCTTTCTTTAGTAAATCAGAAGTATTCCTCATAGCATAAAGAACGAGGCACATGTCAATCAGCTGTAGTAATTCCACTACTTAAAGTTGAGCATGCAGTGAAAAGATGGTGAACTGAGTTTTTCACAATCAACCCATGAAGGAGAGCAAAACTGGGTGCTCTGCTCATTTCCAGTTTTATCTTTTTGCACTTGACAGTGTACCCTTCTCAACTCTGCACATGGCAAGATATATTTCTCTTTTTCAGCAGCCCCAACCAGGGCACACCAGACAACTGTGAAACCCATGTGTTTTTTCTCATAGAAATCCTCTGACCTTTAAAAAAAAAAAAACAGAACTGCAACTGAAAGGACAATAGTGTCAGAAAGCAAAAGGTCTGAAACTGAATATGAAATCGTCTTCTTTTTGCATACATGCAGTGGCTTGCACGGAACAAATCCACGGCTGTGGCAGCTGATTGGCATTGCAAAAAGTTTGAACATGTGCACCAAATTATAACACCTAAATCACCCATACGCGTTATCTTTCTATGTGCCATACTGATAAAAGGTTTCATCAGATGTATTTAAAATTGCCCATGGAAGAATTTGGATTATGAAAAAACAAAGGCAAACAAAAATTACTCAGGAATTTTGATAAAGTATTTCAGCCAATAAGATTAAACACTAAAATATACAACCACCAAAATTAACTGGTTACTGCTTTGTAAAATGTATTGTCATGGTTTAAACAACTCCTTGTATCATTTCCCTTCTGAGTCCTTTGGTCAGGTTAGTGGTGTGGGATGTTTTGTAGCTCTGTCGATTAATTGAAGCTTGACTGAGGTCAGCGCCTCCGACCTTTAGCTGGAGCCATAGCTCGTAATAAAACCTCTGTATTTACATGAGAGCCTCATGTGGGCGGCCATAAAAAGAAGAGCGAGATGAAAACATTTCTGCCTCTGGATATAAATATTCTAAGTCACCAGCAAATTCACAACAAATTATTTTTTATTGTTATACCTAATAATACCTTGTCATTTTTTTTTTTATTATTGGGAATCTTCTTAGAGCTCACAATTACCACAAAAAACACCTCAGGTTTTGGTCTGAGTGATGAGCCCTTGATATACTTTAAAGCTTGAAGAAGAATACAAAGAATGAAATGCAGTATCTTGCAGACACCAATGAATAGGTCTTCATGTTGTTGCATCGCTGAAGGCATGAGAGAAGCATCATGTTTTATTCAGTCTCAACGCATGAACTGCACAGACCCAGTTTCTTGATGCAACCAAATGTGAGCCCGGGAATCTCTGTCTTAGGGCTCCACCAGTTGGTGGTAAGGGATGACTGCATCAACACTAACCCTTCTTGTTTCCTAATCTAAAAGCATCAGGGGTGAACAACAAAGAAAATCTGTTTCATGCTCCGCTTCTTTTTCCCTCAACTCCTTATATATTGTGAGCTTCTTTAAATTGCCATGCATACGATGGAGATGGACCCATGGCTCTTTGTAATGGAAGCTTATTAATGCAAAACAAATTTCAGACTTTTATACAGCCACACTTAGTTCTTCAGACCATCCAGGCTGACACATTAACCTATACCAGTTTTACACTTGGTGGACTGACAGACAAGAAGTAATCTCCACGCTGTAGAATTCTGCGGCCGATTAGATCCCACACATCACTCCGAGGGACTTTTCATTTTCCAAACGAGTTATTCCGCCTGCACAAATGATGTAGCCGCATGACATCAAGTGTTAAATAAGCTTTGGATAAAGGCTATCCATTCTATTTTGTGGCTGCACTGTAATGTGTGTTCCGCCATAAAAATCGTATTTCCTATGCCGTTCGGTTAAGAGATCTGCGGGGATATTCATGTGCACATCTGACTTTCTAATAGAGGACCTTAAAGACATGCAGATGGCTCCTCACAGAGACAACCCAGGTCTGCTCAAGTGCATCCTGCCATGACAAGTGGTCTCTGAAAATGCATCAGAAATGTGACACTGGGTAAATGCTTTCCATAGCAAATTCAACTTATTGCACATTTTTTTTCTTTTCTTTTATTTTTGGATGCTATTTATAGACAAATGTTGTACAAATAAGCAATTGCTGAACTGCATGCCATTATTTTTCTGGTTATGCCTTCCCTGCTGATTCTCCATGCAGAAGAAACACATTTATGAGTGTCTGCACTGAATTCAAGCAAAAGTCTGTGCCTTGATAAAATATTCAGTCACGTTATATGTGGTTGAGTTCTCACACTGCCTCAGGTTTTGCACCAACCACTGCTTCTCTTGCTTATAGATACCCTTAACACTGCAAAACATCAGCTAATCCTCAGAAATGTCAGAGAGCAACATCTGATAGTACTGGCATAACACATGCACGGACCAGGTTTCTTGCAAGAAAATAATGAGTTCTTCATCGAAAAGAAACCTATAAATAATAATTTCCCTTATAATTAGGATGCAACTGTTATTGCTTCTATAAGGCAGTCAATACAGAAGAGGAAAAAGGAGATAATTGGCAATAAATGCACAACTGTTCAACCTATTTACACATTTTCTTGACAAAGTTCGCGACTCTAAATAAATTAATATATATTTTTTTGTTCATTTATCATTTTGAATGTGTCAGTGAATAGCTATAAATAGGATACCATTTATTGACTTAATAAATCATCTGTGATTGATATTTAAACCCATTGCAGGTCAAGTTTTGCATAAAAACATATTTTGAGCTCAATGCACTCTATTTCTTCCAGAACCAGATAAACTTGGGTGTGTTGAGGATTGTTTAGCCACTGATTTAAAAACAGCCTGATTTGGAACAAAAGGAGGTAAAACTGCTGGCCCCAGTAGCTGATGGAAAGTTTAATTACCTTAGAGCTGCTTTGATTGTACCAAGAAGGGTCAATGATACTTTGGGTCTCAGCAGAATAATCCATTTTCATGCAGCAATATCTACGTTACACTGCAGTACACACAGGTGCTGCATAACAGTACTGCGCAGTGAGTGGTCGATGTTCCCTTTATGGAGGGGTTTATGTAATACTGTTAGTGGTAGTCCTTGTGGTCAGATGAATGGATTGTGTCTATGACTCATCTGTACTGTTTTCTCTCCCAGTCAGAGGATGTTTGTCTTTGTCTGCCTGAAACTGAACACGCAACCATCTCCTGCCAAGAAGATGTAAAACATTGTTCACAAAAAGTAGAAATTGTAAAACTTGTTACAAACATTATTTCCTTTTAAATTTCAACAATTTCTACAAATGTTTAAATGATGGTCTCCAACTTGTTAGTTGGATACAAATATTCTTTCAGCTCTTCCCATTTTCAAGGGTCTCCATGGTGAGTCATCCTCTTTTCACTCTGTCCAACTACCTCCATGTCCTCTGCAGCTGTATCCATAGATCTCCTCTTTGGCTTGTCTTTTCTACCACCCATCCATCCATTTCATCCACTTCTTTCTCTCCAGGTGTTGTGGGGGTTGCTGGTGCCCATGTCCAGCACTGTCACTGATGCCTAAGGCAGGGGACACCCTGGCAAGGTCACGGGTCTATCCCAGGAGCACATAGAGACAAATGAGACAAACAACCACTCAGTCTCATTCACATCCAGGGACAATTTAGTTACCAATGAACCGAACATGTTTTTGGTGTGTGGGAGGAAACAAGACAACCCACACCTGCACATTTAGAGAACACACAAACTCAACTGCAAAAGGTCCCCAGCCAGGATTCAATCTGGCAACCTTCTTGCTGAGAGCAACATCTGTACCAGCTGAGCCACTGTACAGACATTTGTCTACCAGTTAGATACAAATACAGTTATTAAAAATTCAAGTGTACACACAGACCACCTTTATTTTGAAAGGCAACATCTGTATTAATTGTTTGAATAAGTTTAGTTATGAAGACCTGCTACTCCCCGTAATGTTCATGGGTTGACTTCTATCGAACTTTCCAAGCAGGCCTGAAGTGTACATTAGACTGAAGAAATACAAAAGTGTGTTTTTCCTCACTCATTTAGTTTTGTTTCAAACTTTCACCGTTTCTTTTTCTCTTGCAGTGAAAGGTGCACAACACCTCTAACAAAGCAACCTGCTCCACTTGAGTCCCTCTATTTTTTTGCCCAAGTATAAAAACATAAATCATCCCTTGTTCGTTACGACAGTTGCAGCAATGCTCCACTACATTACTTTGGGAAAACATTACAGTTACTGTACATACCAAGAAAGTTCCCAGACCTGAGATATTTGGGCGTTTTGATGTTGTTAGTTTTGCTTTTCCTCCATGACTCACTTAATCCAAATATGGTTTTAATCGTGGTTGGCTGGCTGGAAGTTTTAATGTGCACGACTGAGCAAATTCCAATTTTGTTGTCAAAGTCTCTGAGGCACTGCCGCCATTGTGTTGCAACACAATGTTTTTAAGCATTGTACGTTTTGTGTCAAGGTGATGTGTATTATTTGTATGCATCATGATTCATACCTTTTTTTTCTCATACTTTCACTATCTGACTTGTTCCAGTGTTTTTAAAATGGTGCACCATACAATTTAAGCTCTGAAGTGGGTACAAAACATGACTGCCTGAAACTGGATCCAGGTTTTAACTCAATATTTATACTCCAGATTTAAATCCCCAGTAATTATTTATACTTTAAATATCTCCACCCACTAAATCTACAAAATAGACAAAGATTTAGGTTAAGGGCTTCACTGGTTACATATAGGCTACTATGTATAGTAAATACTATGTAGAGGTACATCCAGTGAATGGTTCTTGAAAGTTTCAGTAAAATTTGTCCAGTAGTTTAAGAAACTTTTTTTTTTTTTTTTTAAGTTAGACATGGTTGAGCGGCACGGTGGATCAGTTGGTAGAGCTGTAGCCTATCAGCAATAAGGTTTCTGGGTCAAATCCCAGATTGTGCCCTTTCTGAGTGGAGTTTGCATGTTCTCTCCATGCATGCAAGAGTTTTGACGATGTGCATCCACGTAATATTTTTTGCAATTTGTATTGAATGTGTTCAGTGTGTCAGGAGGTACTTTGCTAACACACTAAATAAAACATGGACAAAAACGTTATTATCATTCTTTGATTTCTGGTGGTGGGTAAAGCTCTCATGTTATGTAAATTTGGCCAGAGAAAATTATTATCGCAGATAAGTAGACAAGAAAATCCTATTTTTGAGAACTTGGTGACTAAATGTATTATTGAGCTAAAGATCTCACGAGGTGACGCTTCATAAGGCTGGAAAATGTGTCAAGCCTTAAGTAGATCTGGGAGCATTTTAGTTATAAACTGTTTATAGATTTTAAGAATGTCACAAACCGGAACCATCAAACATCACACTTCTGGAAAAAAAATTATCAGAGAGTTAAACTGACTATTCCTATATTATGTGGCAAGACTTCTTGTAATCTTGAACATTATTTGCCATTTAAAAATAAAATACTGTACTCAGTTTTGAGCACATGCTAATGGAGGAATGAAGCAGAGTTATTGGTAAAATCAAACATTTTATATTTAAATATGTAAACTTTATTTACTTATGTGGTGTGTTTCACAGATATAAAGGCTGTGGGGTAAAACAATTTGTTCCACATAAAACCATCTGGAGGAAACCCAAATCCAGCTGTTACGTTTTGCTGCTGCAGCACAGCAGGTGTTGCAGAACGCTGATATAAAAGGTGTACATCGTTACTTTTTTTTAACCTGGGGCAGCTTTGCAGTTATTGTCCAAGTCTCAGTGGACAGGCTTATTTTTAATTGAGCTCAAAGTTCTCCTGCTTCAGTCCTTTGTCACAGTACAGGAAAAGGCCAGGTATGAACCCACAGGTTCACCTCCGTGGGGCAGAAGGATTAGGAGCCCTGGCTTTGATGTCAGATTTATGGACAGTAATGGAGCACAGCTGCAGCCTCTCACAATTATCAGGATCATACACAACTCCAATTGTTTATTAGTCATTATAAAAGAAGAAGAGGCCCCGAGGAGAGGAGAAAAAAAATGAAACTATGCTAAAACTGGTGGAGAAATTCCTGCATCTTATGACTGTTTCATGTTTTATTCATTTGAGTTTTCTTGCACATTCGCAGTAAAGAAGCAGCAAAAACCTCTGAACAATTTGCAAAAAGCTCAGTGGGACATTTTGCGCTATAAAATGTTCATTCTGTCTACTGAGCAGCTAATGAGTAATAATGTTGTTGTCATGCACTGTTTGCACTTAAGCAAATACTACTTCATTATTTATCCTCTGCAGCTGCAGTCAGATTTAATCTTGTCCCTGTAATTGCTTGGAGAAAACACAAAGACAGCGTTCACTGCTTTGAGTTTGTAGGTTTTACAGCAGCACTGCAGCTCATGGTGAGTGTTTTTTCTTTCTTTTTGATTCTTTGCCACCATCTCTCTGGTCTACAGCTGAGGCAGCACAAGTCCTGCAGGTTCTGTGGCCTGTAAACACTGCCAACGAGTTTCCTTATTGACATAATCAGGTTGGGTGTTGCTGATGTAGTGACATTTGCTGTAACAGGAGACTGATCATCTTCGCACAATTGACTTCCTTCTTTTGCACTGTAGGCGAGGCCGTGGGGGACGGCGTGTTCTTCTGCAGGCAATCCAGTGCTCACCAAGTGACCATGAACATGATGGCCTGACTCTCACTCCTTAACTTGCATTACTCTGAACAATGGGAGTTGTGCAGAATCGAACCGTCTATAACGAAACGCTGAAGGGAACATGAAGCCCGACAGAGGGAACAAGAGCTCTCTCAAGTGGTAGAACAGAAAACTTCCCTTTGACTTAGTGATTTTTTTTTTAATTATTATTATGTAATTATGAAAAAAAGGGGGAGTGGTGACGCAGGGGTTAGAGAAGGCCAGCCTGTGATCAGAAGGCTGCCGGTTAGACTCCCCAAACCGATGACATCAAAATGTGGGTGGAAAAGGTGAAGCACTGTCTCCACCTTAATTTGCCCCATGCACTCTGGGCCCTTGAGCAAGGCCTTTAACCCCCATCATCTGCTCCCCCAGTTGCTCTAAACGACAGCTCTCTGCTCCACACAGAGGGCTGTGGTAGCTCGCTGGTCTGTGGTTGTGTCAGGAAGGACATCTGGTGTAAAAGCAATAGTCTTTGCGTGAGTTAATTAGTGGAGATCCCTGAAGAAGGGAGCAGCCGAAAGAAGAAAAGGGACCAAAAAAGTAATTTATGAAAAAAAAAAAATGCTTGTCTGATATTCATTTGAAAACCCAGCAGTAATTTTAGTATTCTACATCATTTTACAATCTAGCTGTGTTTGTGTTTCTTTTTTTCCTTTTTCTTTCATTGATTCTATTCAATTTATATGTTTCTTTTATGATTGTCCACTGTTGTCATCACACTTTCTTAAAAAATAAAAATAAAAAAATAAATCAGGTCTCTCTCTTGTAAATGAGTCCCCGTGGCTCATTAAGACTAACCTGTATAAATAAAAGTTGGATGAACATATGAGAATTGTTCCTAAAACGTGCCTGTGAATGTCTGCAGAATACAACGCTTCAGAAGTACAACATAAGATATTTAAATCAGATCTGTACATCCATCCATCCATCCATCCATCCATCCAGCTCACCCTATTTTTCCATATGGGTGCTCTGATTTCACATACTAGAGGCCTGGAAACTTCAGGGTTCTGTATCTTAGATCTCTTCTGGTCTTGTATCTATTTATAGGGTTGGCTTGGGTTACCCGAGCTATCCCTTCATTTTGATGCTAT
>JARVLU010001196.1:34198522-34214181 GCA_031762415.1 Simpsonichthys santanae | reverse complement strand
GTGCAGCCTCCATGCCACACGTTGATGCTGGAGCACAGGATGCTCTCCACTGCACACCTGTAGAAGGAGATGAGGACAGAAATGAAATTAAAGGTTACAAGCTATATGAAATGTTACATTGAAAGTTTTATTTCATATAAAATAAATATTTTCAATGTTTTAAACTGTCCAGATGACCTGATTGAGAATTATCAGATTTGATTCCTGGATTATTGAGCATGAACTTTCTTATTTTCAATGTAGGTTTTTTTTTTTTTCTTTCTTTTTTTTTCCCCCCCAATTGTTCTTATTTTCTGTAAACTACTTTGCAACTGAGCATTTATATTTTTAGTCATGAAATTAGTTTTCCTTCCATCCATTATCTTTTACTCGCTTCTTCCATTTTGGGTCACGGGCGTCGCTCTTCCTCACACCAAAGGACAATTTATAGTTACCAATCAGTCTAACATGAAAGTTTTTGGTTTGTGGGAGGAAAATGGAGTTCCAGGAGAAAACCCACTCATGCACAGAGAGAATATGCAGACTCCACCCAGAAAGACTCCCGGATCTCACGCGCCATTCTTCCCTCACTTATGAATAAAACCCTGAGATACTTAAACTCCTCCACTTGAGGCAGAACCTCACACTCGACCCAACGATAGTAATCCAGCCTTTTGTGACTGAGGACCACCTATAATGCTGTTTTACAACTAAGATTCTGTATTTTTGTTGTTAGTATTTACATTAAATTGTCTGAAGATATACCCAAAAAAAAGTATTTTCAAAACATAATTTACCACATTAGCACTACTGGAGAAGCATCAATCATGAACTACCGTCATTGTTTTGTTTCTGAAGTACATCTTGTTTCATTTTTATTTTACAAAATACTCTGAAAACATTAGTGGTGTGGTGATGGATGGATCACAGTTTTACCAGTTTTTAAGCCTTTTGGTGCCTCTTTATAAGATGAGAGGTATAGCATCCTGCAAGTCAAATCTTTATGAACAGGTTTGTAGTGAAAAAGAACAAGATACATGTTTAATACAAATTGGGTTAATTGACTAATAAGTGTGAATTAGTTAAATGTAATATAATCTCATTTAAGTCAGCTATTCTTTGTAATTTCCCATTTAGGATTAATCAATGTGGATTCAGTAAATTATATTAAATGGAAAGCTTCAATTTGGTTCCCAATGCTAACCAGCAAGTAGCATCTACATCAGAGAAATTAGGGATTTTCATCACCCAGCGCACCAGACGGCGGGGATTACCCTCAAATAACCTAATGATTAATTAGTTCTGTGCATCATTGCCACAGTTATGCCACGGGAGTGTAGAACATTTCACAGGGGATGAGCATGTGACAAAATCCTAGAGCTGCATTTGAGCCGATGTTTTGCTCAGTTTTCCGGCTGTGAATGTTTAGAACTCATTACAGATGTTTATCACTCTTACAACACGTCCCGTTTCTATGAAAGCAATGGGTTTCAAAAAGCACCTTTACAGTCATCTTCCGTTCTACAGGCCACATTATGGTTTCCATAGCAACTTCTGCCCCATGATTTCAACAGGGGGAGTCGGGTCAAAATTGTGCTATGCTAGAAATGACCTTTACTTCTCTTACCAGATCTAATAGTTGGCTTCTTTTTTTCCAGCTGTCCATTGTGTGTGCATCTCTGCTTCGTATTCTGTCACTCTGGTAAAATTAGACGAAAAGCACACTTTTCCACTTTGTTTTTTATAAACTGGTAATATTCCATTTTTTATTTTTATTTTTTTCAGCCTTGGTTTTAAGAGATGCTAATATACAGATTTTTTTTTTTTTTTTTTTTTTTTTTTTTTTTTTTTTGAGTGGTCACTTCTCTTGTTTAACAAAACCTCATTATAAAATCTGGTTGTCATTTCCATTTTCCATTAAAAAAAATAAATAAATGATGTGCATCACTGCTGTTTCTGTCCACTCCAGTTGTTTTAGAGCTAAAAAATTATGACCCATTGACTCACAGTTCGTCAAGCTCACAGAATTACCTTTTAGTTTTCAATGGCCACTGCCAGAGTGTAAGACTGAGACCTAAATGATCAAACCAGCCATATTATCATGGGCTCTTGTATGAAGCTTTAGGTTAGATACTTGAATGTGTGGACAGAAAATACTCTTAAATTCCATATACCGGTAAATATAAGAGCTTTTGTTTTCTTGGAAGTGTTGATCCTGTCGTAGCCTGACCATAAAATATTTTTCCACTAGAAATCCATTTTGCTTTGTCATTTGTTTTTTTGTGTGTTTTGAATCTTCCACATTCCACTGAGTCTAAATGGCACAGTTGTGTTTCACTGGGATCCATTCAACAGTGTCTGGGTTTCTAAGATATCTGCATTTTTCAGTCTAAAGAGTTTTGGTAACCACAGTCATATTCCTTGGATTGCAGCTTTATAATTATTTCTATCTCAGTGAGTTCACGTGTGACCTGATCTGGTACTTTTTTTAATTTATTTTTATTTTTTTTACATTAGTGCAAGCTTTCCTAGACAAACAAACATTTATTGTTAAGGTTAATTTAAAAAAAAAAAATTATGAGCATTTGATGTGCCAGTCAAAGATAGTTTGGAACCAGCTCAATTAGCACATGCAAGATGATGGGCAGGCCCAACCTTTTTAATGCACTCACATTGCCAGTAGCCATGGCAGCTCCAACTGGATCAAGTGACCTGTCAATCAAAAGTGTGCTAATGGCGCTGGCACCATTTTGAGATGACTGTACTGGAAATGTTATTATTAAGAACAGTAACATATTATTTTGAAGCTGGAGAACAAAATACTGTATTTCACTGAAGTACATCAGCTGGACCTTTACCTTTAAGAAGTGTGTGTGGGTGTGTGTGTGTGTGTGTGTGTGTGTGTGAGAGAGATTTGAGTCCAAGGGGTGCTGATTGGCAGCGGTGGATTAGGATGCTTCATTTGTGAGGTGCCTCAGTTTTGTAATTTTCTTTGATTGTTGTTGACCTTGATTGCACTTGTTGTGAATCACTGACGTCTAACACGTTTGTGTCTAACTTAACCGACTTTCAGAGCAGCTTTGTGAGGTTGCCATGAGATTTTTTTGTGGCATTACCTCCCCAACCTTAACAACATCAAAGGTACTGAGGTGGACACTGTGGACTGCTACAATCACCTGGGGGTCCACCTCAACAGTAAACTGGATTGGACAGCTAACACCAACACCCTCTACAAGAAAGGGCAGAGACGCCTTTTTCTTCTGAGGAGACTCAGGTCCTTTAACGTCTGCAGGGACATGTTATACCGCTCGGTGGTCTCCAGCATCTTCTTCTACGCAGCAGGGCGAAGAAAGCTGATGCCAACAGACTCGATAAACACATCGAGAGAGCTGGCTCAGTTCTGGGAGTGGACCTGCAGTCTCTGACGGAGGTGTCTGAGCAGAGGATGCTGAGGAAACTGCTCCAGATGCTGAATGACACATCACACCCCCATGCATGGCACACTGGACTCTTACCGCAGCGCCTTCAGTCGCAGACTGAGACCACTAAGGTGCTCCACAGAACACCACAGGAAGTCCTTCCTCCCTGTGGCGATCTAGCTTTTCAACTCCTCCCCCTTTCTGCACATAGGACAATAAAATCAATCCTGCACTACAATAAACACGTTCATGTTTCTGTCTGCACCTGACCTGCTGCAAACCTTAATTGTTGGTACTTTTATATAATCTTGTTATTTTTATATCTTGTGTGATTCCTTGAGTATGTTCCTTTATATTTAAACCCTTGCATGACAATTTCCTGCGGCATCGATAAAGTACTTATCTTACAGCAAATTTGTTCAGGAACTGAGTTGTGGAAAATATGTAAAACTGTCTGGTTTTAGTGAAACAATAAGATCTTATTCTGGTTTAAGGTATGCTAGTTAAATTAGAAAGCAATTTGTTACAGCAAGGCACATAAATGTACCTTTAGGATCATCCAAGCAACACGTTTTTATTTCCATCTCGCATGTTTAGGTGATATGTCAGTATTCCACACAGGAAACTGACACAGATTTACCAATTACAGTTTCCACCATCGAGCAAACACCATCTTTTGTAACACTCGTTGTGTGAATGTTTATGAAGCATCTATTGAGCATGCATCAAGACATTCACACTATTGTGATCCTTTTTCTTCTGTATGTATTTCAGAGCATTTCCCACCCCGCAGTTTTCAAGCTATTTCAACAAATCATATGGCAAAATGTTCAGCTCTTTCAGGACAATCCTGCTTTGACTGTTGATATTAGTGCAACACTTTTTCAAATATTTTCCTTTTTCTGATTTTTTTTTTTCTCACAGAAAATGAATTGAGCTCATTTTGCATCCTTCATATCTTTAAATCTGTTTAAAACCTTTTACTGCTCCTTTTATATTTTGTTCTGATTAATCTCCGTTCAACTTCCTTGTGCACATTTTAACAATTTTTCAGCTGTTTTGTGCTCCTTTCAGATTCTTTCTGCTAAACATTTTTGTGCTTCTTCTAAATTCTTTCTGCTAATTTCAGCTTGTTATCCTTTCAGCCTTTTCTGCAAGTTTTTTATACTACCTGCATTTCAGCTACTACTTAGCAGTCTTATGCAAAGTTATGCTTTTTGAGCTAATTCAACATTTTTTGCACTCATTTTATTTTTCAGCTTAATTCAGCAAGAATGTGCGCTCTCCATTTCCTTCTGATAATTTCAGTTTCTGCCTTTTTAGCTACCTTTCAGCTGTTTTTAATTTATATATTTTTTTGCTAATTTCAGCTTTTTTATTTCTATTTTTTATTGTTTGTTTCTGCTTCTTTCAGCCTAAATATGTGTTCATTCTGCTTTCATATGCTAATTTAAGCTTATTCTACATTTTCAGCTTTAGCTTCTCAGCTTTTTTAAGCTCATTTCAGCAGCTTTCAGAAAAAAAAAAAAAATCAAGTTTTCTTTCTGCCAGTATCAGCTTATGCTCCTTTCCGCTTTTTTTTTTTTTTTTTTTTTTCCAGCTAGTTTGCAAACTGCACCCAGAAAGGCCCCTGGACTGGGATTTGAACCGGGGACATGCTGGTTGAGAGGCAGCAGCTTTACCAATTGCACCACCTTGCTTTTTTTTTTTAAACCTAATCTGCAAATGTGTGTTCTTTCAGCTTTGTTCTGCTCATTTAGGCTTGTTCTTTCATTTCAGCTTCTTTTTCAGCAAGTTCTTCTGCAATAAGTATTCACACTGCATTTTCACAGGAAATGCAATGTCTCTACTTTGCCATGTTTTAGAATGAAGCATTTTTGTTGCCCCAGTTGTTTATTCGCACATTTCTGTTTTTATCGTTACCATTTCAAATGGGCATCGCTGCTCTGACCAAAGCTGTAAAGATCCAACAATGAGCCCTGAGACGGTCTCATGTGCCGGATCACACGTTCATTAAATATTAATGTTCAGCAGAGCTCATTTGGAACATAATCGTGTTACACGTGGAAACAGTTTTCTGCCGAGGATAAATTGATGTTCAAAGTTTCAGGTGCTTGAAACTGGTGTGCAGACGGGCATTCATACAAATATGTTTGTGGAGAACAGATTATGGTGCAGACCACTGAAGTGAAGATGTTTAAGGAGATTGAGGACAACTCTGCTTTCTTCATATCACTTCAGAGTTTTTAATGTGGGGATTTTGAGGTAAAGATTAGATTTAGCATTAGAGTCTAAGGCTCTTTTAGAGGCCGGTGTTAGAAATGTTAGATGTTGTATATGTTCGCTGCATCCAAGCACAGAGTTTCTAATAAAACAAGAGGTTCCAGTTTCCAGAGAATGATTTGTTTTGTCGTCAGTAAATGACTTTGACGAAGTAGTTTTACTTCACTGTTTTGATGATGGATAAAATCTAATAATACTCCAACATTAGGAAGAACATTTTAAAGTTCTGTGACTCAATGCTCCTAAGATTAGTGCCATTTGCCAGACTGAGGTATTGCACTGTAGAGGCATTTAATCTACGATGAAAAAAATGTTTTAATTAGAACAAAAATCAATTTGAACATGTAATTTAAAATGAGTTCACAGTGCATAATGTACAAATTGTGCGCAGATTTCTATTGAGAAAGGGCTGATGGAGCCCTGCAAGTTGTTTTAAATACATCAAATTTATCAAATTGAACAAAACTTCTTATTGAACATGAATAAAAGAAAAATATTAATTAATTCATTCATTCATTTAACCTTTATTTAATGAATGAATGGATAGTTTTATATTGGAACCCTGCAAGTCGTTTTAAATACAACAAATTTAACATCTTACTGAACATGAATAAAAGAAACATGTACATTTTCTCTGCCTGGAAAGCTCAGGATTCTTGCGGCATAATGTTAGAACTCCTAGTTATATTTTGCAGCAATCCTTATAGTTTAAAGGTCTCCATTTCTTAGTATGAAATCAAATATAAAAAGGTTACCCCAAATTACCATATTTTTCAGACTATAAGGCACACTTAAAATCCTTTATTTTTCTCAAAAATCGTCAGTGAGCCTCATAATCTGGTGCCCCTTATGTATTAATTCTGGTTGTGCTTTCTGACCTCGAAATGATTTTATGTGGTACATAGCGCTCAAAAATCTGTCAACATAAACTTGTTTTGCTTAATGCACTTTATCAGTGTGCCTTATCTATGAAAACAAACCCATTCATTGATATAGCGCCATATAATCCAGTGCGCCTTATAGTCCGATAAATACGGTATATCAAATGGAGTTTGAAATCCACTATTCCAGATACTGAATTAAGTCCTGAAATTCAGGTCCACACTCAATGTAAACAAAACACTGAACTGAATACACAGAAAACCTAATGAAGCGATGAAATATAAGAATGGTTGTTGCAGGTATTCTGCTCTCTGCTTGACCAACACCTGACTGGTCATAGTCTGTGCAGATGGATAAATATCAGAGGCAAATTTAATGTTTGACCTATTTTCAGTCATGTCAGGTGTTTCCAAAGGTAAATACATGTAAATTTGATGACATTGTTTACAAAATTTTAACCTAAAAGAGCATTAATCATCAAACTGTTGTGGAGAACAAATATTGGCTAGTTGTTGTTTCTTACTTTTGGTGGCGCAAGTGGTTAGACGGTGGGCTTGTGATCGGAAGATCGCCGGTTCAAACCCCGGTACCGACAACACCTCATTCGCTCCACTCTGGGCCCCTGAGCAAGGCCCTTAACCCCCACCATCTGCTCCCTAACAGGTCTCTCTTGGAAATGAGTTATTGTGGCTCAATGAGACTAACCTGGATAAATAAAGGTTAAATGAAAAAAAAGAAAAAAGCAAGACACATTCTTGTACAAGCCAGTTCACTGTGGCGACCCCTGAAGAGGAGCAGCTGAAAGAAGAAACACATTTTTGAAGAATGTTGCATTTTGTATAGTTTTTCTGTCCTTTTAAACAAAATGTTTGAACAGCCAATAACAAATTGGTCGAGTTAAAGAGAACAATTTCTTAAAGCCAGTGATTTTCCCCCAAATTACGCAAACGCTGCTGAATCAGGTGTGGCGTCTGATTTTGAGAACGACCTCATGTGGAGCCATGAAAAAGTTTGTCTTTTACTGCAAAGCAGGTGCAGAATAGTTTTAGTTTCTATTAAAAAACATGCAAAAGCCACAGAAGGTCAGCCACTTCCTGTAGTAACTGTTAGACATCAGTGTCTGCAAACATCTCGGTGGGTTTGTTTTTATTTTAGCTGTAATTCTACACTTATTTTTGTGTACATCCATTATTTTCCACATTCTTATAAACTATTTTAAGCTTTTTGAAAAGATTACATACAAAATACAATCACTTATCATATTTAATGAACCATTATTTTTAATAAATAATTATATTTATGTGTGAATTATTATATGTTCCAGTAAGGAACCAGTGTGCAATATTTAGAGGGTAAATGTTCATAAATAACAAACAGGAATGGATGGATTTTCCTCCAAGGGGAACACAATTATACAGAATTAATAAGTAGGCGAGTGCAGACATGATAGATTTTTTGGAAATTGAAAATAATGCAAACTATCATCAACGTGACCTGTTTTTCAAATCTTTCAATTAAACCATGATGGGTTTGCTATATGTGTATCACAATCAATAAATCTCTCCTGAGTTGCCAGACTATGTTCATTAACTCACACTGGCTTGCAATGCAGGGGTTGATGTGAACTCTGATTATTAAGATAAAACAAGTTTGTATAGATATAATGCAGTTAAAAACATTCAGTGAATTAAAAATGTATCAGTAATAAGATTCAGTTTGCTGCTACGTCAGCAGACACATTAAACTGATCATTTTGTTGTGAAACATTGTCAAATGTAATATCCATGTTTTGGTGTACAGGTTCCATTCAAAACATGCACCTTTTCATTTTGACGTTGTTCTCACTGCAAAAAGATGTTTTTAAATGAAATTAAAGGAACTAAAAGTTGTCAAAGATATGACCATGGCTTTAAACTGTCCAGCGTCTGCACGTTCCATTGTGTCAAATCCACAGGCTGACACATTGTCCAGTTTTAAGACTGGGTTTAAGACTTTCCTTTTTGATAAATCCTGGGTCGGCTTGTTATGCTGCCTTGAGCTTAGACTAGTGGAGTGGAGGACTAATTGACCTCATTTCCTTAAATTAAGTGTTAGAATTGAATAGTTTTCATTTGATACTACAATATTTTTATCTTAACATGTGATTCTTGACCTGCCATTGTGTATCTGTTCCTATCAAACCCAGCCAGTTAAAGCAGATGGCTGCTTGTCCTGATTCTGGTTCTGCTAAATGTTTCTTCCTCATGTTTTTCCTTTCCACTGTCGCCTTCATGCTTGCTCAAGATGAGAGTTTTGTGAGGAAGTTAAATACATAGCAGTCTGCTCCTCAGATAAATAATGTTAACTTGTTATATTTATATATACTGTAAATGTTTCTGTTCAGTGCCCTGAGATGACTTCTGTTGCAACTTGGTACTGTAAAAACAAACTGAATTGAATAGTTTTAGCTAGCCATTTTTTCTTTTAGCAATATTTTTAAATGCTTTTAACTCTTATTTGAGTTATAGTTTTTAGCAAGTGTTTTGCAATATTAAGTTAGTTTTTTGCTACGTTTAATGTTTCACTGTTTGGCATTTAGCTTTTTTATATACAGTACAGTACATAGTTGGTATATACATAGTTGTTGCTGGTTTAGCAATTGCTCAGCATCTATTAGCTTTTGATTGCAACTCAGTTTCAGTTTCTTCAACACATTTTTGTTGTATAGACTTCTGCACATTTTATTCAAGAATGCAAAGCTTCCAGTTTCTAAAAATATCTAATCATACAAAAACAAACAAAAAAAATTGTAAAAGCTATCTTCAGAAATTATACAATAAACATTAATCATAACAAATAAGCTTAGTTGTCTCAATATAAATACGTTTAAAATAAAAAAAACTCATAAAATATACATTTTAAACCAAAAATAAATAAATAAATGAAAAATGAGGGGGAGTGGTGTCGCAGAGAAGGTGAGCCTGTGACCAGAAGGTCACCTGTTCAACTCCACGGACTGACATCAAAATGTGGGTGGGAAAGGTGAAGCACTCGCACCTGTCTCCACCCTCATTTGTCCCACTCTGGGCCCTTGAACAAGGCCCTCAACCCCCACCATCTGCTCCCCCGAACACCCTGGATGGCAGCTCTCTGCTCCACACAGAGGGCTGTGGTAGCTCACTGGTCTGTGATTGCGTCAGGAAGGACATCTGGCGTAAAAACTGCCACCAAGTCTTCATGCGACTCAGTTCTCTGTGGTGACTCCTGAAGAGGGGAGCAGCCTAAAGAAGAAGAAAATATCAGTTAAAATTGAAAAAATAAACTTGCTTCTTAACAAAAACAAAAAAAAAAAAAAATACACATAAATACTTTTTTTTTCTCCCCATTTTATATTTGGCTTGGTTAAAAAAAATGTGATGCATCCTGAAAAGTCGATATAAAAACCAACCCCTACAGAAGAAAACCATGGAGATGCTGAACTGGCCTTCGTGCTGAGCGGTTTTATAGAACAACATGAAACTCCACCAGCAGTCGTGACAGCTGCATCCTCTGAGCTCAGGATGAAAACTGAGGCCCTTGTAAACACAGTCAACCATCAAGTTCCATCTGAAGACATGCTTGCATGAGCACAGCTCTCTACTCACTATCCCCTTATGGCCATCATGGAAACCAGTGTGCGGGTTTTATTCACTGCAGCCATAATCCTGCAGATATTTGGATATAAAATCAAAAACACTGCTCGCAGAGTTTCCTTCATGAAGAGGAAATAAGCACAGAGGAAGGTTTGGCAGCTAATAAAAGTGCATAGAGGAATCATGGGAAACAATAAAATGACTGGAATGAGATATAAACATATAAAAGGAAAAAAGTAATCCCATCAAATCACCAGGTGTTCATTTGATTCAAAGAGGCAGGCTAATGCTGTCTACTTGATTAAGCTCAGGTGTGGGTATTACCACTGCTGCTGGAGGGTTACCACATGTCATTTCCAGCTCTGAGAGTTTTCTGGTGCCACACCAGCCGCGCCCTGAATCTGCCGTGTCACAGATGGCAATCTAAAAACACAATCTGCCACGCACAACAAGGCAACGCCGCAGAAGAAATTAGGCCTCTTCAGATGGACACATTCGAATAACAAGCCCCTCTTAGTACGGCATCAATTCTACAATTGTATTAGTTGGACAGCTGGGACGTTTGTGTGGGCTGTGAGCGTCTTTATCCATTTCTGAGGCAGATGTGTCAGCTGGATTTCACGTTCCATCATGACTGGATTGATTCAGTGGCTGCCACGCTGTTTTTGTCTTCGGTGAAACGTCCACAAGCGAGTCAAATGAATTCTCCGTCTCTAAGAGTAATCAGTGAGGTGTGGTGAACATTCAGCACCAACTTTTGGCAATTGTTTCTGATTAAACAGCAGGGTTTTGGCAAAAGTATAGTGCTCTTTATTTACCGAGGGAAGGCCATCTGTTGGAACAGCAGGAACTGGACATTGATAATGTCAGGATCTTTTTTAAATAAACTTCCAGAACCTTCTGTAACTTTGCGAAAGGCACAGATAGCAACTGTTGCTATGGTAATCCTGCACATAAATTATTGCTGTAATCTTAAAAAAAAAATCTATAGAAATTAGAAAACCTCCTAAAGACATCACTTTAAACTTTTAACCAAGTCAGACTAAAACCATAGCATACCCATCCATCCATTGTCTTATTCCTGCTTCTTCCTTTTAGGGTTGCAGGGGTCACTGGTGCGCATGTCCAGAAATCACTGTGTGAGGGGCAGGGGACACCCTGGACAGATCGCAAGTCCATCACAGGGACACATAGAGACAAATGAGACAAACAACCACACCTGGAGACAATTTTGAGATACCAATCAGCCTAACGTGCATGTTTTTGGTCTGTGGGAGGAAACTGGAGTACCCGAAGAAAACCCACGCATGCACGGAGATAACATGCAAACTCCACCCAGAAAGGGCCTGCGCTGGGTTTTGAACCGACAACCTTCTCAATGAGAGGCAACATTACCACTTTACAATAAGGTACACAAAATGTGATTAACTACAAGGGAACGGCTTAGAAACAAACCAGGAACAAATCAGGAGCTAGTGGGTATTTAACCAGTACTTACTGGGGAACACACAGCCAAGCCTTATTAAGGGACTACTGTTTTTTTTTTTTTTTTTTTTTTTTTTTTTTTAAACACAGGAAAAAACCAGTAGGTAATGGTCAGGTAGTCATTACGTAGTGACTGGTTCCTCAGTAAGTACTTGGTATGATGCTTCACTACACAAGTGAACAAAATAATAGCCAGGCAATGATTTGGTACTCGGTAAGTGATAGTCAGACATAGTTAAGATGCACCAGTTCAATATTATGAAATTGATGATATCTTTCATCAATAGGTTTACAAAGGAGAAACTCCAACAAATCAGTAATCACCAGTAAACAGGTTTTTGACAGTTACGAGTTGTGAGCTCTCTGGTGCAGGGTTTATTCACAACCCACATGGAGAATGTCTCCTCTGTTCCTGTGGTTAAAAAAACAAAACAGTAGTCCCCTAATGTGGCTTGGCTGGTGTTCACCAGTAAGTACTGGTAAACTACCCATTAGCTCCTGATTTGTTCCTGAGGTGTTCCCCAGTAGTTAATCAAATTTTGTGTACATTATTTTAATGTGTTACCAACAGCTCTAATAACTGAGTCACTGTGCCACTGACACAACTTTATTTATAAAGCACCTAAAAACAGCAGCAAGGCCAACCAAAGTGGTAGAAACCATAAAATCGAATAAAATAAACTGTTCATTTTTATTTATATATTTGTTTGTTTGTTTGTTTGTTTGTTTTTTCCTCTTTTGGCTGTTCCCTTCTTCAGGGGTTGCCAGATAGAACTAAGTCACATGAAGACTTGGCTAAATCTATGTTCATTTCATTGAAACTTCTAAATATTTTAATAAATACTGTAGTCTTGAACATGGCAAACATCACATTCCACAACTGAAAGTAATTATTCCAGTGATACATTTATTTATTTATTCATTCAATAACCATATTTTTTGATTGGTCTCAGGATTTCTTTTCCTGTCCATAACCATATTGTCATGTAGTTTAGCATTGCCAGACACAGATGGCTGCATGCCATGGTGCTTTATCACATTAACTTATAATAGTACTGTGACTATGATTGGATTTGGCACTCCAGGCTCAAATGCACATTAATGTGTACTTGGTTTTGTTATGCCCTGGAAAATAAAACCGTGTCCATCTTTTCTTACATCTCAAAGATAACATGTAGATCCATGGATCTGCAATTAAATAATTTTTGCACAATGGTGTGTGATAACCCAAACTATAGTATCCACACTTTTTTAAATGTACTGTCTGCATCGTTCAAATACAGGATATAATATTTCACCTTTCTTATGATCCCTACAGCCATAGAGATAAAGCCATATAGATAATAAACACGTTTGTGGCATGCTCCGCCCTCACTCCTAAAAATGACTGCGGCCTCTTCAGCCTCTGTGTTGTATCGACTCTCAGAGCGATGATGGATTTCATGTGGCCAGACAGCATAGTTTATGAGAATATGGCTTTATGGAATGCACTTCAATTTGACTACAATGGCAACAAGCACAATAAATAAATAAATAAATAAACAGAATGAAGAATTTTGAATAATGTGTTCCATTCACGCATCTTGAGATAAACCTTACAATGAAAAAAAAAAAAGTCTATTTGCTTGAGAATGGCAGACGGATTGATGCAGCATCTGCAGTATTGCGAACTCTGTACCGGTCCATTGTGATGAACAGGGAGCTAGGCTGTAAGCAAAGTTCTCTGTTTACCGGTCAGTGTACATTCCTAACCTCATGGTCATGAACTCTGGGTCGTGATAGAATGAGATCACAAATGCAGGCGGTTGAAATGAGTTTCCTCCGCCGGGTAGCTGGACTCTTCCTTAGGGATGGGATGAGAAGTTCAGTTATCCAGGAGAGACTCAGAGTAGAACTGCTGCTTTGCCACATCGAGAGGAGCCAGTCGAGGTGGTTTAGGCATCTGATAAGTCCGTTCCCTGGGCACCTCCCTAGGGAGGTGCTTCAGACATGTCCAACTGGAAGGAGAACCATGGGAAGACCCAGGACACGTTGGAGAGACTATGTCTCTTGGTTGGCCTGGGAACACCTTGGGGTCCTCCCAGAAGAGCTGGAAGAGGTGGTTGTGGAAAGAGATGTCTGGGCCTCCCTGCTCTACTGCCTTCAAGACCCGACTTCGGAACAAGTGGAAGATGACGGATGGAAGAATAGATATATGCTTTCAGTCCCTCCACCTATTTTCCAGCTCATCTTAACTAGCCCTGATGTTCACCATAAAACCAGCTCGGAGTTCCACCGTGCTCATTTGGCTCTGAAGTATCAGCGTCTCCTTGACTTCAGTCTTAAGCATCTTAGACAGACACCCAGCGCACAGTTTGTCATCAGGACAGTCTGGCAGCACATGTAATTTCATCCCTGTGCAAAGAGGTAGCTCCGTTCAGGTGTGCTCCCATGCATCTCATCGTGAAGACAATAACTGCCTGAGCTGCTCTTCCCTTTGGTAATTGTCTTTTGATTGAGGTCATCAGGACAATTGAAATCATTGAGGGATGAAAAGTGGTAGCTAGAGACTTTAGACAGCCAGGTGGTAGATGGGGGTGAACAAGAGGAGATAATTGTGTAAAGAAACCAGAAGACGGACCTAAAATCATCTATTACACAGTCTATTGTGTATGCCCTTTTTTAAACAACAAAAAATACAGTTTAAAATGGTTCCATTAAAGATTATTCTGGTGTGATTCTTTTTAAAATGAACTTTTATGCCTTGTACAACAGCACTTGAGTTTTTACAGTAGCTTCGGATGTTGTCAGTCCATTAAATGGACGTTATTAGTTGTTATCACCATTCGTGTCGATCAAACTGTCCCTCCTGTACCTCCTAACAGGTGCAAAGTTACGTTATTATCGTGATTTTCGCCGTTAACAGGCAGAGTGTGATGTGTGCAAACCAGGAAGTGTTTTTTTGTTTTTTTTTCGGCTTATGTAACCCGTTTCCTAAACGTAACCTTACACCTGACCGAGACGCCCAAACCTAAACTTAACCACCTTGCCCATGTGCCTAAACCTAACCTTATACCTGTCCCAGAGGACCAAACCTAAACTTAACTCCCTTACCGTTGTGCCTAAACCTAACCAAGACCCAAAACCTAACACGAGACCCTTTACTGTAAACGTAACCATACGAAGCTATGTAGCGCTAAGCTAACAACGTAAGTTTGAACGTACTAGGAGGTAGAGGAGGGGCATTTCAACTGATACTTATGGGGCGGATAATGAGTAATAACGGCCATTTAATAGTTGATAACATTCGAAGCGGGTGAAAAGTAAGATTGCATATGCAGTTGGTTAAAACAAGTTTTCTCTGCAGAGTAGCTGGACTCTTCATTAGAGATAAAGTGAGAAGTTCAGTTACCCGGGAGAGACTCAGAGTAGACCTGCTGTTGAGAGGAGGTTCAGGCATCTTGCACGGATGCTTCATAGATGCCTCCCTATAAGGGAATGGTTCCATGGGGTCATGGCAATCCAGTTAGGAAGACATCCTGGGGATGACACAGGACATGCTGGAGAGAGTCTTTTGGCTGGCCCGGGAATGCCTTGGGATACTCAATGAAGGAGCTGGAACAGGGAATGTCTGGGCCTCCCTGCTTTAAGCTGCTGCCCCATGACCCAGCTTCACAACTAGTGACAGATGATGGTTGAATGGATCAAGGGATCATTTATTTTACTAGCTGATGAAAACATCACTTCTTATTTCCTTCTGCAGCGACTTTAATTTGGTTGAGTGATTTGATTACATATCACAAAGGTGCAAATCCTTGATCTGTTTCCTTGTATTATTGTTGAAAGGTGGAGCAGTAAATTTTTTGCTGTGTTTGTTTGTCTAGCATTGGCAAAATCTCATAAACCACTGGATGGATTTTAATACTTTAAGAAAGTAATCATTGTGTGTACATCTTGAACTCATTGTGTGAATGCTTAATAATAATAATAATAATAATAATAATAATAATAATAATAATAA
>JARVLU010001196.1:34165053-34182587 GCA_031762415.1 Simpsonichthys santanae | reverse complement strand
CCCCCCCCCCCCCCCATTATAAATGTTTGAAACCATTGCTATTAATTTATTTGTTTTATTACTCTTAGAAATTGTGTGCAGAGAGGCACATTTGCTACATTTTGATTTAGATTTTTTTTTTAAAAAACATGAATAAATATGTAAAAATAAATTAAACCATCCAGGTCCGTTCTTCATTTCTTCTTGAAAACATTTTATTTTTGGTCTCCGAGCTGGAACTGTCCCCAGATTTAATGTCAGAAATTCCTCTGAATTGCTAACAAGATAGTGGCAACAGTCAAACTTCCAACTCCAAAAACGATTGTTCTAAAATACAGTACTTTTCTTGGCAGTGAATCATTCTGACAAAATAAATAGAAGCTTTAATTAAGGAACTATTTTGAAGGTTTTTCTTTCTACTTGTTTTGCTACTTTGTGGTGTCACATTGTGGGCACAAAACATCGGGTTTCATCACTGACTCACCGTGCAGTTGGTCTTTTGCAGTTTTTGAAGCAGATCAATGTGTGATTGAGTAAATATGGTGTTATATTTGTCAAGGGAAAGCAAAGCATGTTGTTCTTACCTGGGTTTTAACAGTGATTGTATTAAACAAAATATACCAGAATCAAATATTCTTTAATGTCTATTTCATTCTGAAATTAGGAAAATGTTTCAGATTGTGAACAGTTATAGAATATTATACAGTTACGTTAAAGGATACACATAAAAGCAGACAAAGAAAAGAGCATTTTCTCAGCTAAAAATGCATCAGCGCTTAGAAAATATCTGACATGCCGCACCTGATTTGGGAGTCTCTCTCAATCTTGTGATATAACTGAAAGGGCCATGACAGCTAAATTAGCTTATGTGTGGAGTGAATAGTGGAGAACAAGATTTTGTTTTAGTAGCTTCTGTTTGTTTGGATTATGTTTGATGCACAGGACTGTAAGGTACTGGTAGTAAGGATGGAACCATGCAGATATCCATTATCTTTACCCGCTTCTTCCCTCTGGGCCACAGGGGTCACTGGCGCCCATGTCCAGCCATCACTGTGTGAGAGGTGGGGGACACCCTGGACAGGTCTCCAGTCCATCACAGAGTCACATTGAGATGAACAACGTTCACACCCACACCTAGAGACACTTTAGAGTTACCAATCAGTCTAGCATGCATGTTTTTAGTCTGTGGGAGGAAACTGGGAGTACTCGGAGCAAAGTCATGCATGCACAGAGAGAACATGCAAACTCCACCCAGAAAGGTCCCTGGCCAAGATTCGATCCGGCAACCTTCTCACTGAGAGGTGACATCATTACAAACTTCACCACTGTGTTATCCAAGCATAGAACTACACCATACGTGTATACGTGTTATATCTCTACAAAAATAGCACTATCAGCTTTACTTTTTAGTATTTAGTAAAATAAATAAATAAATAAAAAATACATATTTTAAATTAGTAAGTAATAGACTGCCAATAAATTAATGTAATCTTGTTTTGTTGAAACTACATATTAGCAGGGGTGCACATAAATGGCACGCATGCACAACAAAAGTCAGGAATGTGTAGCATCACCTGTGTTACCACACAACTTTGTGTACTTGACCGTCAAGTTATCGGGAGGTGGGTGGGTCTGATGTGTGGGCTGCAGAACTGGCGCTCCATGTTTTTATTTTTATTTTTAAGAACTTTTTATTAACATTAAAACTCAGAACACCACTACCGCTGGGCCACCCTGACTCCACCAGGGCTGGTGGACAGTGGCATCATTTGAATCAAATTTTTTTTTTTGCATGAGTCAAATCCGCGATACTACCTTTCAATCAGTCGCGTCACCAACTGACTAATCAACGACCTCAATTTGCCCCCAAGGTAAACACCCCTCCCCTGTCGATGCAGCCCATCAGGTTTTTTTTTTTAGAACTTTATTAACAACACAAAACTGAACAATGCAACAAAATACAAATACAAACTTGTGAAGGGTTTCATAACTACTTTTCACAAAAAAGAAGGTTTTACAAAATAATAGAGGGAAAAAAATAGCAAGGACAAGGATCTGCATCATCTACCATGCAGGAAGCTGAAGCAGAGGATAGTGGGAGTGACAGAGAGGAGGACAGCGATGAAGGTGGCACTTACTAAGACAACAGTATGGCGTGAGCCCTAAACACCACATCCTGGTACTCACCTGAGGAGCCCACAAGTTATGTGCATTCCTGATATTAGTTATTATTTGAATGGCAAGAAAATGAAATGAAGAAATTACAAGAATGTAATCATTTATGTACTAATAAATATATTTCATGATAAATGCACGGTTGTTTCAAGTATAATCTTTAAAGAACAAGCGACAACCTTGCATTTTGTAACATGGAAGATTTTTTTTTCTAGTGCAATATTTAAGAAACAAGTTTTACTGTATTGTTTAATTCTTTTATTGCTATAAAGTATTTATTTTTATTCCAAATATCTAAAAGGTACTACATATTTCCAAAAGGGAAAACTTTGCATTAATGTTTCAGTCTCAGTCACTTACAATCCAGAAATTTTATATTTTTAATCAATCTTGTTTGCAGAAAAGCAATTATTTGTGCCTTTTTTTTTCCTTTTCTTTTTTTCTTTTTCTTTTATAAGTTTTATAATTACAGTACATGCACTCTATATAAAACAGTGTTTTACTTATGGAGTCCAGTTATTTTTATTACAAACCAAACAGAAGAAAACAAAACAATTTGTCAAAAAATCTGCCAAGATCATGGTCATTTGACATTTCTGCAAACAGAGGCTTTTTATTGAACAATTTTATAATTTAGTTATCACATTATTTAAAAAAAAAGTTAAACATTTTAAGGTCAAATTTTGCGGCTGAAATTAAACCACTGAATTCTCCACCTTTGACTTAATGACGCTTTTTCAATTCCTACCAAGGAATTTGTTTTAGGCATGTCCCTCTGAAAGGAAACTTTGGAGCAGAACTTCCTAGTGCAATTATTTTTCACAGCAGGCACTGGAAAGCCCCTGTGTATCTCAGAAAGATTGGACACGGCAGCCAGGAGGAGAAAAGTTTGGGAACTTTACTTTGTCACCTCTTGCCTTGAATAAGTGACACAAGATAAATGATTGATGGGTTTTTTTTTTAAATATTTCTATGCACTGCCACAGGTTCACAAACTGTCACTTCAGCGTGCTCAGGGTCATGCTTTTTTTTTTTTTTTTTTTTTTTTTTTTTTTTTTTTTTTTTTTTTCCAGAAAACATGTTTATAGGCTCCATTTATTTAAAATAACAACTATATTTTATTTGTGCCCTAAAGTTTAAATCTGACTCAGACTTAAGGGGAAAAAAAAAATTCTGAGTCTAAAATATTTTACATGGAACTGGATTGCCCTTGCCAGATAGGTGTTAAGTTAATATTTCAAAAAGGAAAAGTACGGTGTGCTTCTTACATGTTGACGTTTGATAGAAAAAATAGTTTAAGAACTGAAGCAACTGCAGTAAGCAAAACAGGATTGTAGATAGAATTTCAGAAATGCAGGGAATTTACCTTCTTGTCAGTTTTTATGTATGTATTTTTTTCTTCCATATAAATGTTGAGAAGATTGAATTTAGAGAAAACACAAGGTGTTTTTCACTTAAACTTATAAGATTCACAACAAAATAACAATGGATGGATGGATTCTGTTACTATGGCAGCACTGTGGAACAGTTGAGCTGCTGCCTCTCAGCAAGCAGGTTACCCTGGTTCAAATCCCTGTCTGGGGGCCTTTCTGGGTGGACCCTGATGCATCCTCAATAATCCAGGTAGAAAAATCTAAAAAAGCTAAGTCTGGTCTGGAAGTCTTTCGGACGAAAGACGAAACATTTCTCCAATTTTTTTTTTTTTTTTTTTTTAAACGTCCAGAGGACCAGACTTAGCTTTTTTAGACTTTCTGGGTGGAGTTTGCATGTTCTCACCATGCATGCATGGGTTTTCTTCCGGGTACTCCGGTTTCCTCCCACAGACCAAAAACATGCATGTTAGATTAATTGGTAACTCTAAATTGTCCCTATGCGTTAAAAAGTGAATGGTTGTTTGTCTCGTTTGTATTTGTGTCCCTGTGATGGACTGGAGACATGTCCAGGGTGTCCCCCCCACCTCTCGCACAGTGATGACTGGACATGGACACTAGTGACCCCGCAATCCTAAAAGGAAGAAGCGGGTAAAGATAATGGATCAATAGATGGATGGATTCCTTTACTGAAGGTCCATTTTACCCGACTATTTCTTGTGTTTTTAACAAGTTGTGGTTTTCCATTTTACTTGGCATGGTGCATGGAATATAAGTATGTTTCAGCAATAGTTCTATCAGAAGTATGATTTATTTTCATGAGTGCAGCAGCACTTCAAACTGGGTTTCAATAATATCAGCAGCAGGAGGTACGAGTATCAGTCCCCGTTGATGTGATACTGTCTTGGTCTATTAAAACACTTTGGACGTGATGGTTGGTGTAATAGATTATTGACCTAGTGTTCTCGATGAATGCTCTGAAAATGCTCACTTTGAAAACTAGCTCCTCTGTTCTATATTATATATTTCTTTACCAGCCTCCTCTGTCAAGTTCTTTTCATCCCATCGATATTTAAATCATGCAGAGGCAGAGAGGGCAGCACAATTAGATTTCTCTCATATTTAAAAGTGGGCTGGGCAGGCATGATGTCTGAGGCCATCATTTCTCCCCCACAGTCAGCCGCTGATTGAAATAAAATGTTGCTTGGAGTGTTAGGTGTGGAATGGTAATTCAGCTTTTCCTAGGCTAACTCTGAGCTGTCTAAATATTAAAAGTGGGTTGTGGGAGATATAGAAGTATAGTGCTATATAAGTAATGCATGAAGTCATTTCCACGAAGGGCAAAAGAGTCAGACACCAGAAAAATGGTTGAGAGGGAAAGAAACAAATGAGTATTTGTATGGGCTATGCTGAAATGGACCGTGCAATGAATATGTTGCTGTGATTGTGTATCCTGGTAAATGCATGTTTAAATATGGAAATGGTACAATAATAAAAGGCTAAAAAAAAAATCCAATCACCCATCATCTTAATGATCCAGATGAAAAAGTGAGTGCCAACAAACGGTACTGTTGATTCTTAATTCTTGTACTTGTGCCAAAACTGGATATGAGAAATGTGGAATCTATTTGAGTCCTGCAGTCTGAGACTGGTGGACTTCCTCCAACTGGCAGGACAATCTGACTTGTGATGCATTCTTTTTATGTTAACAACTTGAGTCTGTAAAACTGAAAAATGGCAGGAAAAAGAAGCCATTGTATTTTTTTTATTTTTTTTTATTATTATGTGGGATTGAGAAGTTGGGCATAACATTCTAATCCTGGCAGGCAATTTGCACTGGTTCCCAGTAATCAAAACTATAATCTGCACCAAAGGATTTTAGAATCGGCATTTCAATGTACTTGTGTACATGTCATTAGCTTACTTATCCTTAGTTTATTTGTTTTATACTTCACATGCTCGTTTATACAGTAATATTAGTTGTTTTTTATGATTTTATGGAAAAATATGAGTATCAATAAATAAATAAAAATCCTGGATATTTCCATATTTTCCATTTGGGATGCATGCCACAATAATATCATATCTTATACAACACCACTGTGATTTTACTTGTCTTCTGGCAAGGTTGAAACAACTCATACAATCCCTTCAGAAAGGCTAGTGTACAAAAAAAAAAAAAAAAGACCTGGGCTTAGTAAGTAGTACTCTGTGATTGGAGGGGGGTTGAGGTTGCATATGATGTATGGATTGTTCCATCTGTAATGATATTCTGCTGAATAAATGGTCTCAAGCATAATCAGCTTCAGTCAATATAATCTCTCTGTGAAGGTCTTCATTAATCTTACAGGCTATGGCTAATCATGTCTGTCTACTTGAGTCCCCATGAACGTCGCACCTACTTAACTGTGTATTTGCTTCTTTTTTAACATTACAGTCCCTATGCTGCAGAAAATGCCTCATACGACTCACACAATGTCACTTGTGCAGCAGCAACCCTTTGGCCTTATTCAAGTACAAACTGTCCATGTTTTCCCAGGTCTTACCTATGTTGTCTTGAAAAGTGCCAACCTCTTTTAGCCTCACCTTCACCTCTGTTTTTGACTGGTTTGCATGTTAAATTCCTTGTAAGTGTCCTCAATGTGTCATGCTCAAGAACAATGTAATTTCCATTAAAATAAACTTGGAAGACCATTAGTCGAACATGGATATGATAATAAGGACAAAGACAGAGGAAGATTCGGCTTTTTGTTCTCCGTTTACCTATAAAATGACATTTGCCACCTTTGTTGGTGTTATCGTAAAGGTTGTGTTAGGACCTGAGACGATAAGTAATGGCAATGCGCTGCAGCTCTCTGAAATACATCAGGCGCAGCCCTTTCAACAACAATGACTGTTTCTGGTTTTACGCCCTCTGAAAGATAGGGATCAGTGGCATCTGCAAGGGTCATTGCTTTTATCAGATGAAGGTGACAGCTGACAAGAGCTAGTGCCTGTTGGCTCCAGTAGTCAAACAAACAGAGCTGTTTTTCTTAGTGCCCTGTATTTATTTATGATTTTGTTCCCACGTTGAATCTTGTTTTTCTGTAGAAAATAGAATGGTGTGTATAATCCCCACTCTACAAAACCGTTTGCAGAATGAGTGACGTCATATTGATGGAATATCCCCACAATATTAGTGTTTAGATAACAAATCATTACAGCAATTTGTTTTGTTTACAAAATTAAAAATGCAACAGTGATGTAATCTTTGCCATATTCAAGATTCTACTGAAATACTAATGAGAATTATTATTATTTTTTTGTTGGTTTGGGTTGTTTTGGTTGTAAGAAATTGCTCCTGGTATGGCACTTTGGCACTGAAGAGACAATCAGATCACTGTCACATAAACAATGCAGTCCAGAAGTATTCTAGGCATAATTCAGGGGGGCTGTTCATATCAGACCATCCACTTTAATAAAAATGGGCAAAGTGCCTCTGCTTTCTCCCATTTTTCAAAATTGAAGTCAAAATGTCAGTTTGTTTTGTATTCTGACATGTATTTTTGAAGATGGCGTCTCCACATTATGGACATAGAGTTGTTTTCTGTTTTCTATAGCTCAGCTTTAACTCTGTTACACCGTTAATCAAAATGTGACATGACACTTTTCTTTAAGCCACAAATAACTATCCATCCTTTTTTTTTACTTGCATTTTTTCATGTTGCAGAGGAGCAAGAGGCGCCTATTTCCAGCAGTTATTGTGCAGAAGGCAGAGTGAACAATGGACAGGTCACGCGTTTATCATAAAGCTTCTGTAGATACAAACAAGACAATCATTCACACACACCTAGGGACTGTTTAGATTTACCAATTAACCAAACTTGCACATCTTTGATCTGTGGGTAGGAAAGCAAATACCTAGGGAACACAACAGGGAGTGCATTCAAACTTTATACAGGAAACACCCAGCCCAGAGATAAGTGAACGAGCTTCTAGCTGGGAGGCAGCAGGGCTAATTACTGTACCCTGTGCTGCCCTCAAATAACTAATTAAGACTAAACATATAGAAAATGTTCATTTTTGAACATACAATGGTGAGATAAGACCAACACAAATACAAAAATAATCAACATGTGAAAAATAATAATCTTAAGTGTTCTTCATTCAGGAAACTGTCCCATTAATTTACATCGAGGGGCGAACATAGGAGTTTTACCAGCCTGGTAGTTGGGAGCACTCATTCATGGTGGCTTCAACTCCTGGGTCCAGTCATTCTTCTAGTTAAAGTAGATCTCAATGAATCAGGATGTAAACTTAGTTTTACCTGGGGAAATTGTCTAAATAAGTTGTTTGTCTTATGTTCCTGTGATGGACTGGAGACCTGTCCAAGTTGTACCCTGCCTCTTGCGCAGTGATTGCTGGATATGGGCACCAGTGACTCCCGCAACCTGAAAAGGATGAAGTGGGTAAAGCTAATGGATGGATGGATGGATGGATGGATGGATGGATGGATGGATGGATGGATGGATGGATGGATGGATGGATGGATGGATGTCTGCTTATTACTCTTTGTAACGACATCATGCTGTTAGGATTTGATGGTGTTTTGAGTAAGCAAATCCCAGTTCAATGTGGTTCTTGTATCAAGACAGCAGGAATAAAATCTGTCTTCAACCTTGAAGTACACATTCTTTCATAAAGTAATGGGAAATATCTCAGATCATTTTTCTATAGCCAAACAAACATGTAGAGAATTAACTAAAGCAGATTTAACCTGCATGAAAAGATGCTAGAAGATCCCTGTTGTGCAGCAAAAGTAAACTTTCATTTTCCTTAATATGCGTTCAACAACTTTTCATCCAAAGGATTGAACCCAACCAAAATCTACTGCAATACTTAGTAATTTTGAAATTTGAAAAGGACACAACACAACAGAATGCTTCTCAAAACCAACAGAGACAAACACCCAGAGTATCAGACCAACACTTACCTACTCAAACAGCGCTTCTATCTTCATATATTTACTTACAATAATAGTATTCCATATTGCATCATGTTTGAATATGTCAAGGATTGACAGCTCAACTGTATTACTGTGGTTTATGAAATAAGTTGACAGTATTGCTCAAGCGCCTGTAATAATATGCATGAGTTCTGTGCTCTCGACAAGTGAATCTGTCGCTGTAACTGTTAGGATGAACTTGTTTTGAAGTTCTGGTATTAGTTTTTATTTGTATTTTCTAACTTTTGACCAAATGAAGCCACTGATATTTCTACCTGTCTTCTAGTTAAATGGAGAGAACATTACGTCTCCCCCTTTAAGTCAATGAACACATCGTTATTCTCTGTGACAGCTCGGTAGATGCAGCAGCAGATTTTGAAATAAATCAAGAAAATAAAAGTAATTTGTCTTGCCTAATGTTTACTGACAGTTTAAGATACATTCATTTTTAAGCTTTTATCAGCAGCACAACACTGCATACTAAATTTGCAGAAGGTGAGCGCAATGACACTGAGCATTTATGAATTACAAATTAAGCCCCTGTGTGATATTTTTCTTGGCGTCGGTCCATTCAGTGTCAATAGAAGACTTTTCCTTGTTGTCTTTTAGGAGCAGAAATATTCAATACAGTCTATGATCGTTGTCTGGACTCTATTTCATTACGAACTTATGTTTCCATGAAAATGACACTCTTATTATTCCAGAGAAACATGATCAGTTTAATTACATTATAATTTATGACCATAACAAGAGTATGTCAGCCATCATTCCCATGATTTGTCACATGATTTGTTCAGTAGATTTCCAGTTATGAGTGTGTGAACCTTGACTGAATGAAGACAGTGCAGCTGTCATCGTTAAACTCTGTCAATCCACTGTAAAATAAGCCGCTTCCTTGTCATCACTCCCAGCTTTTCTCAACCGCACTGCAACTGTCACAGCACAGCTGTCACTCATACATATATGAATGCAGCAAACAGGATGCTTTTCCATTTGATATGCACGTTTGTGGTAAATTTCTGGGTTTAGCATATGCTATTTAAAGTAAATGTAAAATAATAGAAGCGACGCGATTTGGAGTTGTGTGATGACTAATGAAGTGGATTGTTTTCTTTCTACACAGATGGGATTTATTTTTATATTACAATACAGTTTATTCTCCTTTTATTATTGTGACTCAGACTTACTGATACACTATTGCAAGTTGTGGTGAAGCTACAACCCACAATGTGCACAACACTGAAAAACTCAATAGTTAGATTGAAGAAAACAGCAAATTTGTTCTGTCTTTGGTTCATTCTATCATATTTATTATCGCTTTTGTTTTCACATGATTACAATTTTAGTGAAATAGTTTTCCGTTCATTTCCTTCTGCTTATCTGTGGTCGGGTTGCAGAGACAAGCGTCCAGGAGGGAAACCCTGGAAAACCCACAAGGTTCACTGGCCAGAAATCTCTAGCGAATTCTGTCTTTGTCCTGGGTGTCTTTTGGTAAAACATGATCGGAAAAAATCTGCAGAGAGGATCCCAGGAAGCATTTTAGTCAAGTGCCTAAACAACTTCAGCTGCCTTTTTGATGCAGATGAGCTACTTCATTCCAAGCTCTCACTGGATGGCAAAGTTGCTCACTTTACCTATTAGGTTGAGCTTAGCAACCTTAAAGAGAAAGCTCTCTTCAGCTGCTTATATCTGGATTTTTTTTAATCATGTTCCAAACCTCATGATTAATAATTCTGGGCTAGATTCAAGAGGTTTTTAAGGGGGAGTGGTGGCGCAGTGGTTAGACGGTGGGCTTGTGATCGGAAGATCGCCGGTTCAAACCCCGGTACCGACAACATAAAAAAATGTGGGTGGAAAAAGGTGAAACACCCACACCTGCTTCCACCCTCATTCGCACCACTCTGGGCCCCTGAGCAAGGCCCTTAACCCCACCATCTGCTCCCTAACAGGTCTCTCTTGAAAATGAGTTCTCGTGGCTCAATGAGACTAACCTGGATAAATAAAGGTTAAATTAAAAAAAATATAAAAAAGAGGTTGCATTCTGTAGCGCAGTCATTTTTATATCATGACAGATCGGATCTTTGTCCTCATTGCTACAGATGTAAACCGGATCAGTTGATTCTTCTGGTCAGTTCATGTGAACAAGACTTCTAAATACTTAAACTCACTTCAACACTTGCTCTTGTCAAAGGCAGATGCCCTTCTCACCCCCCCCCCCCCACTTTACTTTGCTCTGTCTTGTCTGTGAAACTGTTTAATAGCCTCTCTTCTACAAATCTTCTGAATCATAATTCAGCTATGGATTTGATCAGTTGGTCCCTCAATGCAACTGATGACATTTCTTTGAAGAGAAGACAGGCTTTAGGTGAGCCGATTTGCTTGCCCTGTTGACACACACGCAGCTGGATATCTCATTGACTTGATGATGTGTCTGTCTGCTATCATCCATGGGTGTTAAGGACACATATCTAATTGGATTCATGATAAGTGGTTTCCTGCTTTTTGGATTTGGCTGGTTCCTGGTTTACCAACATTCAAGGAAGTCATCGACAGCAAATTTGGATCTGGTCAGACTGTCTACCTTATAAGATGGCTTGGTTCATGCCTCGAGCACCCAGACTCAAATGCTTTTGGCAGGATGGATCAGATCTCGGGGATTACTCTCAGGCACGGTCCATTGGTGTGGCCATTTAATTTGGTCGTTTCAGAATTGAGTGAACTGACAGACTCAAGGTAGATGTCATTAAGTTCTGCCTGTCCCCAAAACAATCATATTTAACTGAATTTGGCTCCCTGACTGGCCGTGACAGGCCATCTTATCTTAATTCGCCTGGAGGTTTTGTAAACCATTGATACTCTGCCCCTCCCTCCCTCCCAGGCTGATTCTGGCAGATCCTGATCATCCACTCAATGGTGAGTTCAAGTTGCTTCCATCTGGATACAGGTATCTGCGGCCCAGATGTAGGACGAACAGGCTGAAAAAACATTTATGTCTGTAGTGATCAGTCTTCTCAATGAACAATGATTATTTCTGTACTTTTGTTTTAATGTCTTAACGTCTTGTTTATGGGTGTTTTGTGTGGCTACTGACTGTGAAACAAACTGTCTCTTGGGGATAATAAAGATTCTTGAATGCAAAGTCTAAAGGAAGTTTTCCTGGGGAAGCTGTGAAGTGTGATTGCTCAACAGTTGGAACACACTCTTCAGTCTTCCTATTTTCAGTGGGGGAGTATGGACATATTTCATTTCATTTTGCCTCCAAAAGGGAATGCATTTTTTTTTCCCCAGCTGTCAAAAACAAATTTTCAGCAGCGACGGCAGGCTCGCTATTATGAGAATCAGCAGAGGGGATGTGGTTTACACCCCAATGGAGCTGATTCTTGACACAACAAATTAAATCAGAGACTGCCACGTCTACATCTAACTACCAAATGCTTTGCTTCTTGTAATACTCAAACTCAGTACTTTTAATTTCAAATAGAATTCCATATCCTACTTGAGAATATGTTGTACAGTAATTGTCAGCTCCATTTTTAGATAGTAGTATTTTTGTGCTGACACGTCCCTAAGGATACATAATTATTTCAGTTTTAGTCAGCTCTCTCACTCACTTCATCATGTAGTTCAAAACACTCCCATCCCCCATTTTTGCAGATCTCTGATTGGACTTTTTCTGTGCTTCAAGCTTTGCATTTAGTCTGATCATTTTATCTGCTTAGAAACACCTCACTATCCCTTAACTAATGTAGCTGTACTCCCCAGCTCTTTACAAAATTATCTGAGGATCTGTCGTCTTGGCAAAAACTGTCAAAGACTTTTTTTTTTTTTTGTGTGTGTGTGCTAGCATTTAGAGTTTTATGAAAAGTGCATTGTGATGTTGCATTAACTTACATAACATTGAAAAGATAATGAGATAAAAGGATGGACAGTGCATTCCTTTCATTAAGAATAGTATTACTCTTAATGTTAAGAATGTTCAAGGACTTATTTTAAAATACATCTTTGTTTCTTATTGCCTTTATATGTGTTCTAATTAAATAGAAAATGTTAATAGAAGCGTTTTATTTTAGGAACTGCCTGTTTATTTGCCATAATAAAAACCGAGTATGTCAATTGGAAGAAGGTGCATTAATGGCTGGTGTATGGTTAATGCATTTAGAAAAACAGTTGAATTTAGAAAAGGTGAATGGAAAATTTCAGAGAACTGTCCTGAACAATTGTTAAATAAAATGTTTTCACGAAACAATTTTGACTATTTTCTGGTAATTCTGTTTCTTGTTTACAAAGGTGATGATTTGGAAAATGACGTTAAGGGGAATCAGCTGTTCAATAAAACATTTAGATTTTAAAAGGTTTTGAAATTTATACGTTGTTCTTCATTTTATTTTCTGTTATAATTTAAATACTTTGATGGATGATTTTCCAAACAGCAGGAAGTTTTGTTTGTTTTTAGTTTTACTCTTAATTGCATCTTCATTCTACCACTTTTTAAAGTTGTTTCTACTTAATGTTTGTTTCCTGTTCTAGCTCTGTAAACACAGATTTGTTGCAAATAATTTTGTTACGGCAGCACGGTGGCACAGTTGGTAGAACTATTGACTCTCAGCAAGATCGCCAGTTCGAATCCCAGCCGGGGGTCTTTCTGGGTGGAGTTTGGGGTTTTTCGCCAGGTACTCCAGTTTCCCCCCACAGATCAAAAACATGCATGTTAGGCTGATTGGTAACTCTGATCTATCCCTCGGTTTGAGTGAGTGAGAGAATGAATGGTTGTTTTTCTCATTTGTCTCTGTGTCCCTGTGATGGACTGGAGACCTGTCCAGGGTGTCCCCCATCTCTCACATTGTGGCTACTGTATATGGGCACCAGTGACCCCATGACCCAAAAAGGAAGAAGTGGGTAAAGATAATGGAAGGATGGATAATTTTATAACTTCCACAATGTTAAACTGGTTTGACCTCATCAGTTTTCTGTTAAAGACAGAAAACAGAAAAGCTCTATTGTATTATTTTCTGTGGTATAAAATGGCAACAGTTGACAATCTAGTAAAGAACTATTCAACTAAGTTATTCAAAGAGGCACAGTTAATAAAAGCCAACAGTTTTGGGGCTGGACATTTGACAATTATTGTCATTTAATCCAGCAAATATATATATTTTTTCTCTCTCTGTGCTCTGGTGGAAGCAGACGCATCCTCCTGTGCTCTGTCCCCCCTGCTTCCCTGCTTTGCTCTCGTTTGTCTTGTGAACTCCTCGGAGCCTCTTTTTTTCTGCATACCTTTCTAATTTAAAGGATTTGATCAGCTGGGTTCTCAACAAAATTGATCAACTTCTTCCAGCAGGAGACAGGGTAAGGAATTTTAAGAGATGCTAAAAATGTGTATCTTTTTTGTTTGCTTGTTTTGTTGTTCAGATTTTGCGAGGGCTGTTGCTGCACAGCCACTCTCATATTCAGCAGTACTACGCATGAGACCAGACAGCTCTTCACCAGTGCTCAGCACCCGCAGCCGGTCTCGACAACAGCACAGCGATGGACTGGGGACTCCTGACTGGCTGGCTTTCTCCAGTTACCCTCTGTCAGCCCTAAGTCTGCTCAGCTCTCCGGAGGAACACAGGAGTGAAGGTGAAATAGATGCTGCAGCATTGTTCACACAGTTTGCTCTCATCTGTAAAGAAAGTAGAAAAAGGTTGCAGTATGTGTTTTTAATTTTCACCTTTGTGCACAAAGAGTAATTAGACTATACTGCCTCCTACGTTTCATGTCAGAATTTTGGAGTAAAATTATCTTATCTTTAGAAATATCCATGTATTAGCTTTTTGGTCAAACCTCAGAAATAAAACTACTAAATCCTACAAATATAGTGCGAGTTCATTTGATCTGTTAGTGCTCGGAAGACAGCGTTTGCATGACTGTCAGCTGATACCACACCAAATCGATATGTGTAAAATTATCTGGGGCTGTGCCATTTCCTTGTTGGCAAACGTGATTAGCTCCGTCTGCTGTCTTGAACTGGATTGACTCCAACCTTAATCAGCTGTAGATGAATAACCAGTAATTATTTTCTGAGAGTTTTATTGAAATAAGTACTGTGGTTTATCATGTATTTTGCACAATAGAAAGACAGAGATGACTCCAGCAGATAAGGCCAAGGTCCAGGGCAAAGATGGAATGCAACATGCTTTGTTCAAAGTATGTCAGAGACGAGTCTCAGCTGCTACCTTTTAAAAATTTGAACTCGGTATCTGAAAAAAAAAAAAAAAAAAAAAAAAAGCTGAACTGTAGGAAAATGTTCCTGTTTTCTAAAGCCAGTTGGTTGTGGCAGCCATCTTGTATTGGGTTGAGTCCAAACATCTTCAGTTTTATTTGTCATTCCAATTGTTCATTGTACAATAAGTATGACAAACTCACATGCATGTGTTTTAGAGCTGCAATTTCTACCCCGAGCCAGGGCCTGACCTAACTCAACCCAAAATTCAGGAGGAGTCAGGCAAAAATGATGTGCTTGATGCGTGGGACATGTTGGTCTCGGGCTTTTGATGCAGTTTTACGAATCATAGAGCACAAAGAAAACTACAAAGTAAATAAGAATGCACAATATAAAATTGTGCTAATCTACTTGTAGAGGAGGAAACAGTAAGTTTATATGTTGAGAGTATGAGGAAAGAAAGAAAACAGAGTGCAGCAGTTAATCAGACTGTGAAATGAGAGAGTAGTGCTGGCGCATTGCGCAACAATTGTGCATATGGCCCCGCCCGCCCTGCTTATATCATACAGCTGAGGATTTGCAATTGACCCACAACAAACGACACAATGGAGCTGGAAAGTATTAAACAAAAGCTAAAAACAGGAGAACTCACTCTACAAAGTCAGCAAAGTGAAACCTGCTGATGTGTGTCAGAGGTGCACGCTCAGGGTAGACCAGCTGGTTAAAAAAGAGGTTAAAAAAAAAAAAGTCTTAAGCTTCAGATGGATCACTGGATCATCAGCCGCACGCATCCCGTGCCGCACCCTGCTGTCGTCTGTGGTGAAGGAAGTTGCATCATCTGATGCTACAAAAACTGAAGCGAGCAGCACGTTCAATTAAAATAGCGTTGTTGTATATTTTTACAAATAAGTTTGCTCTAAAATTATTTTTGTTTCTCTGTATAATAGAGTTGATTTTTTTGTTTTTAGGTTATTTGTTTTGTATGTTGATATCCATTTGGTGACGTTAATAAACAAGACATCTTATATCTTCCTTTTTTTTAAATATAGTATTAAAATATCACGGCAAACTGATTTGCTTACAAAAGTAGCAGTTAAAGCTTAGTAAAATAATCTTTTTTTTTTTTTTTCTGGTTTGGGCCTCTAATTACAGTTAATTGGTCGAGGTCGAGCTCGGAAAAAATGGCTACAGGCTGGGGCCAGGTCGGGTCAGATGTTTTAGGCCTGAATGCAACTCTAATGCATTCACACACTCATACACACATACACATCGATACACACATTATAGACCTTTGGCCGTTGGCAGCTGGTGGCAAAAAAACAAACAACAAATCAAACAGCTCTTTACGAGTGCAATTTTAGAAATATGCATTTACTTTTAATTTTATTTTTAACTTTTGCCAAAGTCGGTGAAAATTTCTGCATACTCATGTTAAATACACACTGTGGTGTTAATTGGTTTCTCCAATAATTATTAACCCTGCTTTGTAAAAGCATAATTTTCCATATTAGCTGTAAAATGTAACAGGAACTGAAAGTGGTATTTTTTGTTGTTGTTGTTCTGCACACTGTAATGCCTTGAGCACATCTCTCGTTACATTGTGTCAAACTAAAACCTGAATGTTGATCTTGCATTGGTGAAAGTGGAAACTTCCATGTGACTTTAGATGACTGCAGTTTTATACATTTACAGATAGCAAACCAAAAATATGGACTTGACTGGACTTTCCCAAACATGATTGGTGTGAAGACACCCTTCAGTCTCCACACTCTTCCAATATTCTGGCCGTTCTGCTCTCAGATTTTGTGCGCTTCCCGTTTGTTTAGATTTGTTCTAAAAATGAATCCTATCCATTATCGCTGTGCAGTTTGCAGTGAGAGAGCGCAAAGTGCTTATGAAACTGAAGAGGAATCATGGCCATGTTCATCTTCTTTTGTGTTCTCTCACAGAACAGTAGGAGCTCCTGAGAATTTATTAGGTGTGACTGCACGCACGTCTTCATTTTGCATTATTGTACAGGATTTTAATTTATCATTATTAATAATATTTATCATTTCATTCTCTTTGACACATTTTTGCAAAAATCAGACAAAGAACAACAATAAAACTGAAATGGTCCAAATCCCTCCCTAAAGATTGACATAAAAAGATCAATAGAGACAAGATGCATGATGGTATCAAACCCTTGAGATTTGCACTCAGCAGGTCAATAGGACAGGCGTGTCCAGTCCTGGTTCTTGAAGACCACTATCCTGCATGTTTTAGATGTCTCTGCTCCAACGCACCTGGTTTGAATCAATAGATTAACAGGCTTCTGTAAAGCATAACGAGGTGATTCAACCACTGAATCAGGTGTGTTGGAGCAGGAAACCCCTAAAACATGAAGGACGGTGGTCCTCGAGGACCAGGACTAGACACTCCTGACCAACATGCGCTTGTTTGATTTTAATGTTGATCGTAAATCTTAATTTTCTCTTGAACCATTTTTGTGTTGTCTCCTAAACATGACCTTGAATTTATTTAGAATCTGTGGTACTTACCTGCTTTATGTCAGTGCTGCCAGGTTGAGACGTCCATTGTTTAAAATGTGTACGTTCTTCAGCACCAAGCATTCTTAAATTATTACCTCATGTTCTGATATTTGTTTGATCAGAATTAGATTTGCATTGGGGCCTAAAAAATCCAACCCGGCCCTGACCGAACCCATATAACGTTTCCCGACCCGACCAATTAAATGTAATTAGAGGCCCAACCCCCCCCCCCCCCCAAAAAAAATAAATAAAACTAGGGCGGGCGGAGGGAGGAACCGCAAGGATGGAGGGCA
>JARVLU010001196.1:34148961-34162295 GCA_031762415.1 Simpsonichthys santanae | reverse complement strand
TCAGAATGAATGGAAACGGTCATTTCTCAGCCAAAAATGGATCTAAAAACATGGGAAAAAATCCATAAATAAGTCGCAGGACATGAAAATCAGTAAAAAAAACTGCGACTTATACACCGGAAAATACGGTAAATAGCTCAAGACCCACCAGTTGGTTCTCTGGTAAATGTTATCTTATTGAATGCTCGTGTATGTGAGTGCATACGTTTTCACAGCGGGTGTGTTGCAGAGCTCTGGGGAGGATCTTGGGCATCCCTCGCCCCAATGCCTCCCTCTTTCTTTGGGTGCTGAACATCTGGAGCTCCCTCTTTTCCTCCTCGGATAGAGAATGGCAATAGCGCACCTGTTCAAAAAAAAAAAAAAAAAAAATTCCAAAAGGTCAATTTTTGTCTACAAGCTGAAGTAAGCTGGTAGGAAAAAGCCAAATTATCCCTTAAAAACATCCACCCATTACAGCTAATGACCCCACTTTCATCTTTGCATTCAAGTTTGGGGAAGAGGATCATACAAAATCCTTATTTGCTTGGAAAAAGAGTTAAATTGAAGGTAATTCATGTCCTGGGGGTGTTTTGAAAGGATGGCGGGAGCAGTACACAAATCCTTCCTCTGTATTTAGAGTTGAGGATAAAGTCTCAGATAAAAGACTTGGACCGTCCTAACAACCAGCTCAGCTGTACTCTAAACAGTAAACGATGCTGGTGTGCGAGCTTGCACACACACACACACACACTCATGCATTAACTGTCTCTTTGTCTTCCTTTCATTTATACACATGTTGCATATCCATTCTAACCACAGCTACGCCAGGAATCCTCCCTTTGCTTCCTCGGCTGCCAGGTCTGCCAACAAACATAAAACAATAGCCACACACTTTGTGTATCTTCTAAATGTGTACACAAAGACCACCCCTGTCAGTACAACCCACCCACCCTTTTCTCTCTGGTGATAACTCCCCGCTATATCTCCCTATGTAAACTCTATTAACCCAGATGTGATAGGAGTGCTAGTTTACAAACCATAAAATGGTTACACTGTAGAGGCCAGCATGTAATGTTGTAAAGAAGTTTCTTTTTTTATTTGGGTTACGGGAGTGCAGCTATTGTTTCAACTAAAAAGGACTAGCAAGCCTAGTTTGTTCAGCGGTGGCCTTAAGCTTTGTTAGGTGTTGTCAAAATTATTATATATTTTTTATTATAAAAGGTGGTATTTCACTGGGCTGCGATTTTTGGTGTCTAATTGGAGACGCAAAATTGTGGGAAAAGTAAAATGCACAAACTTTAACTTGCTCACACTAAAAATGGTACTTGGCATCTGTACGTAACTGAATAAATCATGAACTTTGTGCAAAAGTTCTGCAAATGACGCCTTTTTTCTTGTTGTTATTGTCACAGTTGGATCACAATTTCTCTTTCAAATCTCCAAGCAGTCACAATATGGTTTCATAGGTTTCCAAACTTTCTCACGTTTTCTGACTCACAAAAACTAAAAAAATGTTCCAGATTTGTTTCCAGATGCCCACGACCACTCTGAGTATTTATTGAGACAATTTGCTTCACCAATTCTTTATTTATTGCAATTTCTGCAACACAATACCCAGTTCCTGTGACTCGTGAGCAAACTGAAAACCCTTGCAATTATTGATACATTTGGGAAAATCCATCGCAAACAGTTTGAACTTTGTCCACAACTCATGTCAATTAATACAAAAACTTACGAAAATGCTTAAAAGTAAAGCAAAAAGTGAAAAAAGTATTTACCAGTAGTGTATATAATGGACTAATGGACCTCCTGAACAAGAGAAAGGGAAGGGAAGTCTGAGATTATCACTATGTTCCCATATACTGGTGAAATTACCGTAGTTCTCTGCATTTAACCTATTAAACCTGAGATACACCCAGGTGGAGCAGTGAGCAGCTATGTAGGTGCCCAGGGACCAATTGGGGATTGGTCTTGCTCATGGACGCCATGACATGTGGAAATAGCTGGGAGTCGAACCACGATTTTCTGGTCCTACATTAGCTGCCCTACCTCTACCCCATCTCAGCCACTTTCTAGTGCTATTCCTAATGGCATAGGAATGAAAAAACTTTGGAACCACTGTGGCTGTGGCTGCCTGTCTGAGATGAGTCAATGGGGAACAGGACAGGCCCCAGAAACCACCTTGTCACCAGCAAACTGGGTGGTCCACTAAAGGAGTGTACTGCTTAGTGGGGAAAACGGTTTACTTGGGACTCCTCAGACTGACGAAGCCCTCCGGATAGAGTGTGAAATATCTTTCCACAAAAAAAGAAACTGTCCAGATGACCTGACCATTATTGGATTTTGTACCTGGATAATTGTGCATGAACATTTGATGTCTAATGGCAGTTTTTGCTGTAGTGACACCTACTGTCTGGGAGTACAATTGCAGTAGAAGCTCTTAAGTTCTAACAAACAGCAACTTTGTTACTTTAACACTCGTTTGTGCAATGAATGCTGCATAAACAGAATTCACAAATTGTGTTTGTCTTGGAAGTTTTTCTTCTATTTTGCCTATTATTGCATCATCATCACTGCTGTCATGGCTGTTTACCTCATTGTCATGCGGCGGCAGCTGATAGAGGAGCTGCTGGATCCTGTGCTTCTCTCCAGGACTGTTCACATACGGCACCTTGTCTTCTGGCAGACAGGAGAAATACATCTGGACCTGGATGTTGAGACACATGCACGAGTTTAGCATATGAGCAAATATGAGAACTCAACAGGGCTTTTGTCGAGCCGTTTCAAGGAAAAAAAGACAAATCAGTCTTTCACTATCATCCAGGCATGGTAGTGCGTCTCCTTCCTTTGTGACTCCTTGGGCCAAAACTGTAATCTGTATCCAGTCACAAGCACCTGACCATGAAATCCTTCCGCAAGGGGAATCCTTACACAAGGAGACGACGACAGACTGTAAATGTTAATGTTTGCCTCGATTAATTTCTCTTAAATGGAGAAATGAAAACCTGGATAAGATGTGTTTGTAGGTGTGCACGTCTTTGTAGAGAGAATACTTTCCCAGATTTCTCCCAAGGTTATTTTGTACTGAAACGTTATGAGTTGTGGTTAAGGAAATGCTGAAAGACAGAGATTAGGTGCACATCATTGTGGGAGAAAAGCTCTACCTGCTCTGGCCTGAGTCCTGGTGGCACCCAGGCGTATTCCTCCAACGCACATCCAGAGTCGTCATCTGAGGTGGAGCTCCTTTGGAAACCCACTGATATCTTCCCCATTTTCCCCCCAGTGCGAGCCTCTATGTCTGGCCCTCGAGTCAAAGGACGCTCCCGTCTGTCGCTGCGCTCCAGGTTCATTGCGCTTGAGCGCTGTAGAGAAAAGAAACGGAGGATTTACAATTGCGTAACTTTTCCCTTTCATTTTTATGTCACTATTTTCCCTGCTTGAATATTATTCTTTAATTATACACAAAGATCTGCAATTACCACACCGCACAGCCATTGGCTGGAGTATTGCTGATCTTGGATTTTTTTTTTTTTCTTGCATTTAATCGAAAATCCTCTAGATTTAGTAAAAGCCTGCAAGAAGTCAGCTTCTCTCCAAGATAAGTATTTTTATCCTGGCAGTGTTGCAACAGTTTGACATAACGTCTGTGAAGAAGCACAAGAGCAAAGAACTCGCATTGAGTAAAAGAAAGTTTCTCCTCCAACACCACGTAAACCGGCTGAGAGAAAGTCAAGAAAAACCTGATCCGTTACAGGAGCGTGCAGAAGAGGTGACCCCAACACACGATCCTACAAACACAATGTGAAATCAATCAACACTTATACATTTTCATTATATGCTTTCACTTTTCAATACTGTACTGAGTTTTTAGCAGCTACTGCCTTGAAAGGTGGTCCCGCAAAATATTTGTTGGATAACTTTGACTCAACCTGATACATGATGGCTTCCATAGTCTTAATTTAAAAATGGGTTAAAACGACTATTTAATAATTGTTAAATTTGGTGTGGTTGTAGCTGAACGTCATTCCTGACACAACAAATTTGAAAATATAGTTATTTAAAACATTGGCATGAAAGGCTGAGCGCAATATACATTCCTTCAATGCAAATTCGATCTAAACACGCTTATTTGCCTGAAAACACGACAAAGTGTCTACGAAAACAGAGACCAAAAACAATGAACTCCGCCTACAGTGCAATTAAGCGCTAGGCAAAAGAAACAACAAATTAGCATTTAGATATCAATTTTTTCCAAAAGCATTGTTGGACACCCCCCAGTTTGTTGTTCGTTTTCACGTTAGTGAGTGGGAACGTTGCTTTGTTCAACCCTTTAAAAACACAGTATTGGTCAACTGGTCAATGAAGCCAACCAATTAATTAGACTACAAGCAGACATAAAAATCTTGACTAAATTTTCTGCTTTTAAACTCAGACAAAACGGAGGTTTTGGTTTTTGGTCCTGAGCATACATTTTTCCGTTTTTCATCCTCCTTGGACGGCATTAATCTGGCTCCAGCTCAAATGTTAAAAATCTTGGTGTTATTTATTTTTTATCAGGACATGTGTTTTAACCCCCACGTTAAAACCATTACCAGAACTGCCTTCTTCCACCTGCGTAATATCGGTAAAATTAGAGACATCTTATCTAGAAATTATGCAGAAAAACTGGTTCATGCATTTGTCAAGTTTACACTGGACTGTTGCAATGGTTTGTTATCTGGGTCCAAAATGCTGCTGCCAGAATCTTAACTGGAGTTAGTAGGTGAGATGATATCTCTGCAGTTTTAGCTTCTCTCCATTGGCTCACTGTCAAGTCCAGAATTGAATTCTAAATCTTACTTCTAACCTACAAAGCCCTCAACAACCTAGCTCCATCTTATAATTGAGATCCCATTTTTTCCTAAAAGAGCACTTCTCGCTCAAACTGCAGGTTTACTTGTGGTTCCTAGAGTTTCCAAAAGCAGAATGGGAGGAAGATCTTTCAGTTATCAGGCTCCTCTCTTGTGGAACCAACTTCCAGTTTCTCTCTGTGAGGCTGACACATTGTCCAGTTTTAAAACTTTCCTTTTTGATAAATCTTATAGTTAGGGTCAGCTCATAGGCTTAAACAGCTAGAGGACAAATTGACCTCATTTCTTAAAATGAACTGTTAAAATTGAATATTTTTCAGTTGTTTCCATTGCTATCTTAACGTGATTCTCAACATGCCATTGTGTATCTGTTCCTCCTTCCTGTTCCTCTCAAACCCAGCCGGTTGAAGCAGATGGCCGCTTGTCCTGAACCTGGTTCTGCCAAAGGTTTAGAATATAATTAGAACAGAATTCAACTTTATTGTCATTGCACATGTCACATGTACAAAGCATTCTTCTTCATGAGGGAGTTTTTCCTTTCCACTGTCACCTTCATGCTTGCTCAAGATTAGAGTCTGCAATGGTGTTACATTCAATGCATTTTGCTCCTCAGATACTTGATGTTAACTTATTTTCGATTGTTCAGTACCCTGAGATGACTTTTAATGTGACTTGGAAACATAAAAAACTGAACTGAATAGTTAATAATGTTGTCTGATAGCATGAACGTTTCCAGTTCAGATTTATTTATTTATTTATTTATTTATTGCCTTTGGGTAGTGTACACAACTTTCCTTCCACTGTCCAAATGTGACTGTTAGGTTAATTGGTGATTCTAACCTCCCATGCAACTGCTCATGATTCTGTGTCCATGTGCCGGCTTTGAACAGAAGAAAGTGGGTTTAGGAAATGAATGAACTGGTCCCAATTTAAATATAAGACAGATTGTACTGGCAGGCTTAAAAATCCCCAGATGGGAAAGCACAGATACACTCTTTATAAAAGGGCTGCTTCATTATGAGCAACACTATTCGTATTTCAGAATGTACCTTCATCTGTCCAGCTCCTGCCTCCTCCTCACTTTGGTCAAGGGTCACATATGCATGTAAAAAAAAAAAAAAACTGAGCTTGAAAAAGGCAACTTGCCTGAAAATGAGCTATGTAATATTTAGCTGCTCATTTATTAACCACAACCTCGTGTAGAGAAACAGGCAGCTCTGTGCATGGACTTGACATTGTATTATCCATCAAATACACTGCGGTACCCAAAATAAAATATTGGTTTTGTAAGAATTTTGCCTTCTTAAGATGACGGAACTACTTTCCAGTGACCTTTCTTTTTTTTCTTCTGTTTCATTATTTATAGTGTAGCTACCTCTTGCATGCTTTTATTAATTCCAGCTTAATCTAAAGATTCTGAGATCCTAATACCTTCATTTATCAGAACCAGAATGCACCTGAAAAATGCAAACGGAGACTCTTCAGAATTGAAATGTCTTATTGCACTTAATAGCTTTATAATCTACAGTACTGCTCCTGCTCCCCATGTAGCTTCATGGCTTTTCATAGGATTTTCCAAGGCTGACTTTAAGAGCAATAAGTCTTGCTGAAACTGTCCAACCATACGTTTGCACTTTTCACATGAACCTTAGGATTAATTTATCTCAAAAATGCCTTTACTATTAAATCTTTTTTTTTTTTTAGCAGATAAGGCAGTCCAATTAATGTTTTTCCTGAGGGCTAACAAAATAAGAGTTTTTTTTTTCTTCCAACCATTGGATTTTCCATCTAACCTCCAAGTGAAAGTGCTGAGTTGTCAACTGAAATCAATAGCTTCAGTTTGCAATACTTGTATTGGTGATAGAGCTGAATTGAATTATAGTTGCCACACAATTCATAGCTTTCCACAAGAAAGCTAATCTGGCAGATGAATGGTAGGAGGGGGCAGGTTAAGTAGTGTAACATGGTAAATGTAGGCTCCCCTACCAGTTCTCTGTCCCTGACATGTTTATGATGGACCGTCTCTGTTCTTGCTTGATGTGAGCTCAACAGTTGCAAATTTATCGTTCAGCATAAAACAACACATCAACTGCTCAGAGATTTCAGATATATTCATATAATTTATTTAAAAAAAAATACATATAAACTCTTAAAAGCAAACAAACGTCTGTAAGGATCTGAAGATTAATCCATGCACGTGAATAATAGGACTGCATTAGTAGAGCAGCTGTGCACCAATGCAGTTTTGGGATTAAATTTAGATGCTTCACATTATGAAGTCTTTGTATCTATAAAGTTACATTTGTTTGATGAGTAAAAAGTCAGCACGCAGGATTGTTTCTACACAAAAGCATCCGTTATGAAAAAGGATTTTAAAAAGTTCAAATGTCGTCTCATTTGTGTATGAAGAAAATTTAATAAATTAAATGTTTTTTCATGTTTTATTTTGAGTTATTGGCGCAGAGGTTAGAGAAGGCTGGCCTGTGATTGAAAGGTCGCTAGTTCAACTCCCCAGACCGATGACATCAAAATGTGGGTGGGAAAGTTGAAACACCCACACCTGCCTCCACCCTCATTTGCCCCATTCTGGTTAACCCCGACCATCTGCTCCCTCGGGCGCCCTAGAAGGCAGCTCTCTGCTCCACACAGAGGGCTGTGGTAGCTCAGTGGTCTGTGGTTGTGTCAGGAAGAGCATCCAGTGTAAAAACAATTGCCAAGTCTTCATGTGTATTAATTCCCTGTGGCAACCCCTGAAGAAGAGAGCAGCCGAAAGACGAAGAAGAAATGGTTATTTCAGAACATTTCACTGGACTTCTGACCATCAAAACATAGTGTGCAGTCTTTGCTTCAAAATTGGAACGTGGACAAGTGGAGGATTTAAGAAATGTCAGGCTTAAAAGAAAACCATTCAGTGCAGATTTAGAGTACTGGTCTCTTAAAGTCAGTTCTATATAGACATAAAAAAAAATGACATAATGCAGAGTTGGAGAGATTCATCATCCATCAAGTTTGTTTACTGTTTTAGGCCAACAGCTCTTTGGGAATCATCTTGTTGCTGCTTAAATTCTGCTTTATCTGTGCCACGCTGTGGCATCTTTGTTTTTTTTTTGTTTTTTTTTTTTTCCTTCATTTACCTTAAGAAATTTGATCAAATTGTCTTTGTGACAGTTTTTTTTTTTTTTTAACATTAGTGAGGTGCATATAACGTTGGTTACGTATTGTAACCCCAGATTCTATGAGTGTAAGCGTAGCCCTTTAAAAGCTGTCGCTATTGGGTTTACCCATGCGCACCGCGCCAAAACACTGAAAAACTTCTAGTCCACGCCCACCTGCTGTGGGCCCCACCCGGTCCTACTATAAAACCGTATCAGGACCGGAGATCGGCTCCCATTTTTTCCTCAGCCGACGCTAAGAACACAAGATTACTTCTAAACTATATTTTCAACTAAGAAGACCATCAACTTTTTCCAGCGTGCCAGATGGACTACATCGTGTCATAACATGTCTTGGCAGCAGCAATTGCATTGATTCAGATCATTTGATAATGAGTTTCCACCATTTATCCATCCATCCATCCATCCATCCATCCACCCATTCAAAATAATGCATCTATTCTGCCTCTCATTTTGAAAGTAACCATGTGTCACCATTCATCGCAAGGACTTCGACTGTTGAAAATTGTACATGAAGATGCATCTAGCGGTTACGGTTGTATTTACTGGATTTTGTGTCTTGATAAAACTCTTAAAAATTCATCCCTAAAGCAGATTTTGATATGACATATTTGGGGTTATGTTTGGTTTACTGGCAGGTGTGCCAGCTGATAGGATGGCCTCTTGTCACACGTGAGCGTCACCCTTACCACCTTTGTATAAAAATGAGATTTTCTAGCAGACGGGTCATTTTTCTGCAGACTGGTCAGGCCGTATCCTGCTGTTGGAAGCGTGACAGGGAGTAATGTGGAAAAATGCAGCACACACAGACTTAAAATTGCCAATGATTGCTTAAAGTTCAGTTCAGGGTTATTATTTGACTCTTTTTCCCTTAATATTTGTGCTCACTTTCTGTGCTCTGCAGAGACAAATGATACGTGGGCAGGAGGTCTGGCTCTCCAAACCCTAAAGTATCACTCAGCGAATAAACATGTGGCTCAGTTGTACAGTTGAATCAGCAACAAATTCAACATCTCACCTGCCACAACTGTTGTTGTGCTGCCAACGAAAAATATAGATTAAAAAAGTCCACGTGGGAATGTTATTTTTGTGTAAATGGAGCAAGCACAGTTATCTTGCCGGTACAGAAATAAACAGTTATTTAAAGCAAAAAATAAACAATTCCATCGGGTGACAAGAAAAATAAGAAATTAAAGACCTAACATTTGTTAAAGAAATGCACTCGCTGGCTTTAATGAGTGTTTTAAATTAAGCTCTTCTTGTGCTGATGAGTTGTAGTGTGTTGGGCTTGTATGTGTTAACAATTATGCCCAGCTACAACCACACAATTTTTTAGACCATAAAATACAATAATATTAAAATAATATCTGTAAAGGTTGGCTGAGTTATAATCATTTTTTTTTTTTTTTTTTTTTTTTTTGCGTCCAGTTATCTGTGGCAGCCATCTTTAATTGGGTTGAGTTTAAATATCAGCCAGTTGCAGATGTACATCTAGTGGTGGTTACTTTCCTTTATTAAAATCCATCTAGTTTGTCATGAAATATTGTGCTAACAGAGTGGATGCTAATAGTTAATGGAACAATTTAAATGCAGATGTATTGTGAACAACACACTCAGAATACAAAGTGAAGCTCTGTCTCAGTGCCCACCACACATCTATAAAACTGACTAAATAATGCTGGTTTTTGTTTGCTAAAATGACTTTGCTGTGTCAGCCATCTTGAATCAGATTGACTCCAGAAGTTAATCCATTTTAAATGTTCAACAAATGATTGAAAGTCACATGAAGAAGGGAAGTCTGAGATTGCCATCATTGTATGTTCCCGTACAATGACTAAATTAGTTCCCCTCACACGTGAGATATACACAGGTGGAGCAGTGGGCAGCTGTGTAAGCTGCCCGGGGAGCAGTTTAGGGATTAGGCATCTTGCTCAGACACCATGACATGTGGGAAGGGCTGCGAGCTGAACCGCAAATATCTGGTCCCAAGTCGGCTGCCCTCCCTCTACCCCATCTCGGCCACAATACACCAAAAAAAACTGTTTTCTCATTTTTATTTTTTTATTTTATTTTATTTATAGCTAAAGAGTCAGACACACAAATACAGACACACAGGTGTGAGCACTTTCACCAATCCACTAATGGCTAATAGCGAAGATAATTTTTTGTTTAGCAGATTAGCATTTTTGGTAACTTTGGAAACTAGCAGACCAATCAGCTTCCCTTAAATTAGGTTCGTCTAACTTTAAGTCCACTAACAAAACTCACACATTTGCTCCTGTCTGTTGTGGGCGTGTCTCAAAGAATCCGTTAAGCACCCCATTGACTGACTATGTGCACATGTGATGATATGTGATTGGTCGACACAGCAGCAGCTAACTGACCAGCACTGTGCAACTCTCCAGTTTTGACTTGTGTTTGCCAAGTGAAACACACACACACACATACAGACAAAAACCTGAACAGTCTTTTTCATAAAATTGACCAAAAACAAGAAACATTCTGATCATTATCCTTTTAAAAAAAAAAAGAAACGACAGCTGTAATTGTCATAAAATGTATAGTTCTATGAAACGCTATGTGTAGGACGCATAGTGGAGCTCGTCTGCCTCAAAGGTGTCAGTGGTTTCTTCAGCTCATTCATATGTATGTGTGAAACACAGAAAGGTGGTTTGACTACAGAAACAGCATCTTGTTGTCTGCAGGTTCAACATTTGTTTGATAAATTGCTTGTGCTGTCTGTTTTCCAGATAGATTTTTTTTTTTTTTACTAGGAGATAATGGGCTGTCTTGGCTTCTGCACAAACAATACTAACTTGGAAAATAGAGACAAGTCCATTTTTGTGTCTTGGTTGTTTGTCCATCACTATGTCCGTTTTTTTAGGAACTCTAAAACCTTCATAAACAGGCAGTGATACAGAGATCTGTGGAGACAGAGATAAAGAATATCAACCCTCAGAATAATATTTAGCATCCTCAGTCTGCAGTCAACTCTTAGATTGTCAACAGTATAAGCTTAAATTTAATTATCCAAATATTACATTGATTACATTTCCTTGTTCATCTGTCATTATTATATTATGCCCATGACATACAGCTTTAGTCCCTAACAGATGGATTTATAGAAATATAATATTGTCCATTAAAACATATAATTTTATTATAGACATAAACATTTTAGGAACAAAAGTGCAATGTTGGATATTTTGTAATAATGCAATATGAAATAAAATGTAATAAAAATACCAAATACCAAATCTGGAAAGAAACACATAACATAGCCTTAAAGTACTTGATACGTACTTGATATGTTCCATGTACCTTGTACTTGTCTGTATGTACCATGTTCTTCACATAGAGTATAGCTGATACACATTTGGTAGTTGCCTGATGAGTGCTGGGTACACACCTGCTACGTACCTGATGTGCACCAGTACACAACTGGTGCTTACTTGAAATGTACCTATTACACATGTTGTACCTAACTGGTATGTGCCGAGCACCTACCTGGTCCCTACCCACTTCTCTGGTATGTGGTATGGGACATAACTAATACTTTTTATTGAGTTAATTTCTGGATACCTGATATGTAGCAGGTCAGTGCCACATAGGTATTACCAGGTACAAATCTTTTGCATACCCAGCAATTATCATACTTTATTTTCGTATTACTACCTAAACATTTTTAATGAATTAACAGAAAACTACATTGGGGATGTTTCTTAAAAAAAGCCAATCAACATCTTGAGCTCGACTCGATATATATTCCACACCTATTTAAAAACTCATCTCAACTTCAGATTTTTTCTGATCCATTATCAGCAACTCGACCATTTGAAGTGATTTGTGCAATCATTCTTCAGGCTGTACAAATATTCAGTAGTATAGTCTCCATTTTTTAAGAGTGACTTATCAAAAAGGTTCCACAGAAACACATAAAGGTGCCCTGCAGCACACATTTGAATGCAGAACTTTCCGGCCTCTTTTCCATGTATCAAACGGTAGTATTTATCACTCAGCATGTAGCCCAACTTTTTCTTCCCTTTTTATGTTGGTGCTGCTCATTTTCATACAGTCACACTGGTGTTGATGTCTCTACCTCTTCTGGATACATGCAAGGACCTTTTTTCGGAACATTCAAATGCAGTAAGTGGCTTAAAATATTGACAGGAAAACCAATTAATCGGTCTGTTCGAGTTCTGTTTCCTAATTCATTTATAGTAAAATACCATTGAGCTAATTATAGTACAACATTTAGGACAGAGTTTTTTCCAGGCACATGTGGCCCATTTTGATAAAAAAAAAATACATATTTAAAAAGCGAGAAATTACATGTAGGTGCAAGTTTTTTGCACAGTAGTATAAATGAAGACATGTGAACCAACTTAACTGCATAATTAAATGCATAGCGTTCCCTGAAAGAATGTATACCAGCTGCTGTCTTTCATGCCAGTTTTAGACTAAAATAGTCTTATTTTGTGAAATGACGGACTTTTTGGTCAAACCTTGGTCCAAACCATTTTGGTCAAATCTCATGCAATATAGGCAAGATGTTACACTTAGAGTTTGTGTTGTGAATGACACTAAGTTGAGCTCAATATCTGTATTTTTTACTTTTATTTATGCAGGTCATCTCATTGAGTCACAATGATTCATTTTCAAGGAAGACCTGTTTGTGAGCAGATGATTATGGGCCTTGTTCAATGGCCCAGAATGGGGCAAATGAGGGTGGGGGCAGGTGTGGGTGTTTCACCATTTCCATCTATATTTTGATGTTGTCCGTCCAGGGAGTCCAACTGACAAACTTCCAATCACAGACCCACTTTTTTTAAACTCTGCACCACCTCTCTCCTGTAAAATTGACTGAGTTATTGCCATTTTATTTTTTATTTTTTTTTTTTAGATCAGCTGTCTGTAGCAGCCATCTTGAATAGTGCTGGCTTTAAATGTTAAACAACTATAGGTGTATTTTTTTGTATATAATAGTCCTTCGCTACTTTATGGTTTGTTTTTCGCGGACTCGCTCGATTGCGTTTTTTCAAAATAAAATTGGACACGACACACAATTGGCTGACTGATGGATGCGACACCCAATCAGCATGGCATTTTTATTTAAAATAAATTATTTTATTATTTTGCACCTGCATGCAGCCCAAAGTTGCAGGAGAAGCGTCTTCCTGCAGTGTGGCCGAGAGCACTGGCAGGTGGCAGAGAGCTGAGATCATTACATGTTGTGCTCTTTTACAGCATTAAAGTTTAGAAAAATTGTTTAGAATGTTGCAAGAGAGTGGGAAGGGTTTAAATTTAAAACGCCATATCTATATATATAAAA
>JARVLU010001196.1:34089783-34102012 GCA_031762415.1 Simpsonichthys santanae | reverse complement strand
CACACACACACACACACACACACACACACACACACACACACACACACACACACACACACACACACACACACAATAGTTTGGCAAATCGTGTGTCTGTAAGGTGTGTTTAGGATGGCCACAGAGAAGTTGAGGTTTTAAGGCCCAGTTTGTGGAAAAATTGTGCTCAAACTATAATAGAAAATGGCTGTTCATGCTGCAAGCTTGTCCCCCACTTTGGTCTAGTTTGTCACTTGACTGTTTTATGTGTCCTCTGCATTTGAACATTTAGTTCCTTTATTGCACTTGGCAGCTTTGTATCCAGATCGACAGACATCAAAAACACATGTTTGAGAAAATTATTGGACATGAATGGGATATTTTATTAACTGAAAGTACCAGTTTGAACCTGAAGGCCCATCCTTCTATACCAGTTTTGATCTGCAAGCCAGTTGTTATGCAGATTGGACTAGAATAGTAATTAGCATTTTGCACACATGTTCCCAAACTCCTCCTGCAATTAGCTGAAATTAGGATATATACCTGTATGTATACTTGAATTTAATAAAAGTGAATAAAACTATACAGCAATGAACGTATATATTTTATTTTTCTGTTTCCTCTTTGAAAGACACCATAAATGCTGTATATCAACGTCCCAACATTTGTTTGTTTGTTTGTTTGTTTGTTTGTTTGTTTTTTGTCCTTTGTGTCTTGTTAGCTGCAGGAAATGTTGCTGAGTTATACAAAACATACTTTAAAATGTTTTATTATTATTATTATTATTATTATTATTGAATATTGTTATTTCTTAACTCTACACAGGCAAGCAGGTGACGATATAACAGCTGAAGTTGCGCTGTAACTTGGTATGGGACTTTCATTCTCATACTAGAATTGATTTTTGTTATTTTATTACAGGATTATGTTATTACGAAACAACACTTTGAAGATTGTTAACTCCAGCCGAGCGGATGAAGGAAACTACGTGTGCCGGGCAGAGAATCAGCTGGGCTCGGCAGAGATGACTGCCATACTGTGGGTAAAAGGTAAGTGATGCCCTGGAGGCCTTTATTTTCTGCCAAATTAGCACAAGTCAGCCTCCAGTAAACAGTCCCCAATGTCATTTTACCCCCCACCATTTCTTGGGTTCCAGGAAATTTATTGTGCTTGATCATCCGTGAAGAAGGGTTTTCACATTCAAGAATCATATTACAAGGGCAAACTTTAACAGTCCATCACAGACATGCACTGTGCACAGACCAAATCAGTGCTAACTAAAATCTCAAAATGGCTTCTCTTTTTTTGCCAAGGTTTAAAGTGGCTTCTGATCACTGCTCTGGCACTGATGTTGCAGTCAAATGCAGCTGCTTGACACTAGTTTTGGGTAAGCCTGAGGTGACAGTGCAGCAGTTTTGTGCTTCCAGAGGCCATGCGTGTGGTTTTAAGCCCGAGCAGAGTGGAGGTGACCGTGGGGGAGAGTGTGGTGCTGAGCTGCAAAGCGACACACGACACGTCACTGGATGTGGCTTTCCAGTGGTTCTTCAACCAGAAACCAATCAACTTTCAACAAGACGGCAACCACTTTGAATACATCCAAACAGTAAGAGCAAGAGTAAGAGCCAAAACACTCCTAAGTCACTTTTTAATTTGTCAGCTGGCTTTTTATCAATCAAGTTGTTTTTCCTGAACATACACTCAGTAAAATGCTACAGGTTGGGTGATTTATTTCTGCTTTTATCTATGCTGAGTCAGCATTTACAGAATTGTTTTCCTATTTTTATTATTAATTAATGTTATTATTTAGTTTGATTCATGTACATTTTGGAAGTATTGGAATCACATTAGAAAAAAACAAAATCACATTAGAAAAAAACGGAATCACATTAGAAAAATCGGAATTACATTAAACCAAAGCGGAAGTGACGGAAGCGGAAGTGGCTCGAATCACATTGGAAAAAAACAGAATTACATGTGTAAAAACAGAATGACATTAAGCCAAACAGGAAGTATATTTATTTATTTATGTATTTATTTATTTATTTATTTATTTATTTTACTTCATTAACAGCATAAAACCGAACAACAGAACAATATACAGCACACACACACAATGGAGATACAATTAGCAGGCTATCCTTTTAACTGTATCTCTGTTGTATGAGTGCTGTATATTGTTCTGTTGTTCGGTTTTATGCTGTTAGTAAAGTAAAATAAATAAATAAATAAATAAATATACTTTTTCAAATGTTGTTCGTTTACACCTTAGGGCCACCGTAAAGTTTGAAGTGTTTTTTTGCTAATATTTTAGCACGGAAGTAAGTTTTGTTAAAAGGCCACAGAAAATAGATTTTTCTTTAAACAATAAAACATGTTTGACAAATAAACCAGGGTTTAAAAAAGATTAGATGCACATTAACACCAGCGCAACAAGCCTTGTTTATTTCCATCCATCCATCCATTATCTTTTACCCCCTTCTTCCGTTTTGGGTCACAGGGGTCGCCGGTGCCAATGTCCAGCAATCACTGTGCGAGGGTCGGGGTACACCCTGGACGGGTCGCAAGTCCATTACAGGACCTTTGTTTATTTCAACAATTTAATTTATTTATTTATTTATTTTTGTCAACAACGGGTGCTAAAATCACATTTTTCCCGATGTGTCCTGAGCCACAACAGCCCTCTAGAGAGGAAGTATTTGCAGTGACAATCCTTCACAGGCAAACACAGACCGAGCTGAAGCGTGGCTTGTAATTTTAATCAGGTTTCGTGCTAAACAGCTGCCTGTAGACCTTGGATTATTCCCAGTCTTGCCTCGAGCTTTTCTCATTTCAGCAGACAGAAAATACCAGTAGCTGAAGAATGTAACACCACGCAAGCACCTGAATTAAACAGGAATTTCTCAAACCGCATGAGCCTCTACAAGTTGTAATGGAATCACACTTCTTGTGTCATGCTCATTTAGGCTTGCTGGATGCCTTCCATTTTTTTATGCTTTCCTTTTCTCATCTGCAGCAGTCCTCAACGGTGGATCTGATGATTAGGAGCATTCTGTTGAGGCATGCTGGGAAGTATGGATGCAAAGCCCAGACCAGTGCCGACACTGTGTTTGCAGAAGCAGAGCTCCTTGTGCGAGGTAAGCCTGATATCGTTCAATGCAGCAGTAACTGTCCTGTCCTCACCAGATACACAAATCCAGCCCCCAGTGACCAGCGTCCCTGAAACATGATTGACTCATTCTCATGCACAGCTGCTTTAGGAGACTTCAGTTCAAGAAGAATACAAGCTGAGTGTGTATTTAGGCACCTGAGCAATGGTTTCAACCTTTATTTTCAGCAGAACCATAAAAACATTGGACTGTTTCCAATTCACAAAACAGTCAAGGAGAAAGAGGATTGATGCCCGTCACATTTAAAACCCCTTTTCGAGAATAGTTTACTGTCCTTACTGTGAATGTGCTCAACAAACAGTTTGTCTGCATGAACAATTTTAATATTCACTGTTAAATGGACTTTCTCCACTGTCTAGTAATAAAATGTCTTTCTTCTCTAAACGTAATGTTATGTAATGATTATTGTTCATGCAGGTCTGGTTTTGACTCTTTTCTTATGACTCAGTGACAAGTTTTCAGGCTCTTCATTACTTTATGAATAACAATGGACCCATGCTTCATAGCCACAAGTATTATTTTTTTTGGGGGGTACCACTTTACAATAACGCTCCACTTATAGATACGTAGTTAATAAATAGTTTTTATATAGGTTTTATTAAGTCTTCTATAAACACTTTATAAATCATCAATAATTGTTTATTATGCATTAATTAAGGGTGACAGACAAAACTGACCAGTTTCTTGCCAAATAGTGAGTCAAATCTGTTCACCTATATATTTCATCTAGAGTCGTTATATTGAACGTTTCAGACTGTTACTACCTTGTAAGCACAATAAGCATTTGTAAACATATTTTTAAAGGATATAATATTAGTTTTAGATATTTAAAATGCAGTGATAAAGTGCATGCCAAGGAAATAGGTTTACAAATGCCTATTGTAATTGAAATATATAGGTGAACAGATTTGGCTCACTATTTGATAAGAAACTGCTCAGTTTTGTCTCTGTCACTCTTAAGTAATGCGTAATAAGCAAAATTTATAAAGTGTTTTTAGAGGAATTAATAATATATCTGTAAACTGCTTATTAGCCATCTATAAGGTGAGCCTTATTGTAAAGTGGTACCATTTTCTTTTTTCTGATGACAAAAACATTTATAAAGGACTTTCATCCAAATATGTTTAGTTCAGTTCCACTTTGTGTTTACATAGAGCATACTGGACACCAGTTTAATCCTGTTGTTTTGGCTATTACTCATGAAAACAATGTGAAAAGAGAGAAAAGGCAAAAATAAATTGGTAAGTTACATTTTTTGGGTCATAGTCTGACCAGTCAGAGTTTGAGCACGCAGCATTTTTGCTCAAAGCACTAGCATCCATGTTTGACTGAAAGTGCCAAGCTATTAGGTCATTCATTGAATTTATGCAAGTCATTCAGAAACCTTAGGCGAATTTAGAGGAGGGCTGCACAATATATTAAAAGTTTATTGTCACGGAATCAAAGTGCAGAGTACTGCTTGGACTACAACAAATCATACGCTATTATATTTTAAGGACCATGCATCCATGGTCTGCATTCTAATGGAAACCAACAGCCTCTCAATGGCCTTAATGCTCTCACCTGGTCAAGATGAAAGTGATGACTGAACAGAACGTGAAAAAAATGTGGCTCCATCCCAACTGGTATTGTCACCATTTTAAAAAATAATCTAAAACATTTTAGCTTTTTTTTTTTTTTTTTTTTTTAACATTAATCAGCCCTTGTTTAAAGGAAATAAGATTTTTTTTGTTTAAAGTTTAGTTAAAGGCAACATTTAAAGTTAGGAACAAAAATAATTTGGGCTTTTGTCGAAAATAATTCAAGTCATTGTCAATAAAATCTGCTGGTTTAGTAAAAATGTTTTAGGCTGAATCCATTTAAATATAGTAATATAAACATTAGAGATGCTCCAATTGATTGATCACCGATCATGATCGGACAATTTCCATTAAAAAGTATGTGATTGACCGATACCAATCAATGCCTTTCACTGCCGATCACAAAAAGCGATCACCTTTGCAGCCTGCAGAGGTCCAGTGGTCGTTGCATTTAAGCAATGCTTTGAGATTTATTTGACTTTCTACAGCCTGTTAGAGCCTTAATGTTTTCAATCTGTTAAATATTCTGTTACTGATAGCAGGTACATTTTTTCAGTTGTCCTTTTGCCTGAATAAGTTTTGTATTGAAGTATTGTAAGTATTGTATTGAACATTTTTGAATTTATCGTGTCCTGGATGACTGAGAATCTTCACCAGCATTTTGCTTGAATAGCAGCGGCTTCGGATGTTGTCAGTCCATTAAATGGGCGCGAATAGTTGCTGTATTGTGTCTGCAAGTGTTTTTTTTTTTTTTTTTTGTTTTGAAAATTTAAATAAAAACATGTTTTTGTCCAAATTAAGGTGATTTTTTTTTTTTTTTTGTGGTTCCTATTTTCCAGATCCCGTAGCAAGTAGCGCTCATCTTAACTAAATTTAAAAAATTACAACCAATCCATGTGATCAGTATCGATGATGGGTATCGGCACTTGGCACCATTGGTGATCGTATCGGTGCTCGTCAGCAAAAAACCTGATCGGAGCATCCCTGATAACTATGTTTAATGCAAATGGCATCAAGGATCTGTTCTGAGCCCCTTCTTGTTTGCTCTGGTGATGGACCGACTAACAGATGAGGTCAGGCAGGAATCCCCATGGACGATGATGTTTGCAGATGACATTGTGATCTGTGGTGAGAACAGGGCACAGGTGCAAGAGAACTTGGAGAGGTGGAGGTATGCACTTGAAAGAAGAGGAGTAAAAGTCAGAGTTTCACCATGCACTTACCATGGACCATCACAGACACCCAACGTTTCTTTGAATATGTTATTCAAAAACTTGAAATTGAAGAAACTATAAGAACACTTTGAACACACAGTGTAAGACATAATTACTGTATACCATGAATTTAAAAGCATACAATACAAATGCAAAATAAATATTATTAAAACAAGGCATTTCTAAATTGCACTAATAGAAAAACACAAGAAAATTTCAGCCAGACGAAATTTACTTTTAAGCTGGACAATATTGTGCTGAGCATGGTGGAGTACTCATTTACTCTGATTCCTCAAGCTGTATTAAATATTCTATATAGTTAAATAAATGAGTGCAGGCTAAAAAGCGTATGCGCTAAAGTTATAGCACAGCAGTTAATGAAGTACTGCAGCTTTCCACTTGGAACCTTCATCAATGACATTGTTCCCGTAGTCAAGCAATACCCAGTGCAGTATGTCTGAATCAGAGAATGCAAACGCCACGTTCTCTTCAACCATCCCACAGAACCCTATTAGGGACACAGTACACTGAGTTTTACGGAGGATCTCACCTGCCAGCTGTTCTTTTACAGCTGTTCACCCCGGAGTCCTTCGATGTTTGTTGCACTTACAGATTGCATTTTGCTCTGAGGTCTGAAGTAAACACATGTTCAGCTGAACTGAAACACAGGAAATACTACACAATGTTTTTTTATATAATTAACTTCTTCTTATACACATTAGAACAGTTTATTTTATTTTTTGGAAGCAATTTCACATCGGATGTCCACAGCTGTAGGCTAATTTAATCTGTGTCTTCTAATTATTCCCCTGCCAGGTCCTCCTGGACCCCCTGGAGTGGTGATCGTGGAGGAGATCACAGACTCCACAGCCACTTTGTCTTGGACGCGTGGCCTCGACAACCACAGCCCTATCAGCACCTACAATTTACAAGCCCGTAGCCCCTTTTCATTAGGGTGGCAAACTGTCAAAACAGGTAATCAATAAGGACCAAATTGCTGCCTCCAGATTTAAAATTTTAATGTGTGCCCATAAAGAAGGCCCATAATCCTGCCCGGAGTTATACACAAAAATGAAGGATTAGGTCAATAGGAACAAGGTAGTGTTAACGAGTGTCATAATTAAAACGTCTTCTTGTAATTTACTTTAAATATTAACACCCAATATTCTCACAAAGTTGATCTGAAACAAATAAAACTGGGAGTTTCTTCAGATGCCGGTGTAAAAAGTGCAAATAAAAGTCCCACGTTGTTTTATGGCTGAACTCGGTCCGTGTTGAGAAGGGTTTCGTAAAAAGTAATGAGTCTGTTTCAAATGTCACAGTCAGATCAGCACTCAGTGGGAAATTAACCTTTTGCTCTTGAATTATAAGACTTATCCGTATTCATTTAGTACATAGCACTTTCAGATCTTTAGAAACAAATTGGATTCGTTTTTGGGTTACTTTAGAGAATAACCATCAGTTATTATCACTTAACGTTAATGGATGAGGGCTTGCTAAGCGTTGTGTGCAATCCGTCTTAATATGCCGTCAGATAATAATAGCGGAGTCTAAGGTGCGATAATGATACATCCCCAAAGATATATTAATCATACTTTGTATACACTCCTCTCACATCATGTCTGTTCAACTACATTTAATTCAATAAAGCACAATTAGGGCCCAGTGATAAATTTTCTGTGTTGAACTTGTTCGGATCAGCATAAAGGGGACTGAGCGTTTAGCCCCGACTTCTTGCAAACAAAGCTATCAGCTCCTGTTTGAAGAGCAGCTGCTTGACAGCGTCGTCTCATTGTTAGCTGCTTTTTTTTTTTTTTCCTGATAATAGCATAAGCTCCACTGCCTCAGAGACCTATGGTTCATTTGCGACATGGATAAGCTTTCAGTTGATGTTTATTTTCTACTGCAGGATCAATATTGGCGACGCTTTATTATGGAAGTCACCAAAAAAAAAAAAAAAAAAAAAAAAAAAAAAGACTAGATTTGTTAAGTTCTCTCCTGGTAATTTAGTTTTAAATACATTTATGAGGCGGTTTGCAGTCTGAGAATGTGATTTATTATGATGCTCAGTTCTGCAGAAACTGTGAGAACTGATTGAATGGTTAATGATTTCTAATTCTTTACGTGCTCTGATGCTGCAATTAGGCTGCTGTTCATGCATCAAAATGTCATATGCCAAGCGTTAAGTAAATCTGGAACCTCACCACCTGGTGTGAAAATATGCCAAGTCACCAGGAATCTGCAGAGGAGATAAAAGGACCGGTTGTGCAGTCAATAGGAACAGAGGCGATAGATTTGTCCTTTTATTTTATTCTGTTTGCTCCACACTTCTGCTCACTGAATTTGAAATAAAATAATGATTAGAGTTTAAAGGTTAAAGGATCTTGTCCCAGTTTTTTACATGTTGGAGTAAACAGTAATGGTATTCTGTTTGTTTTATCTATTTGCTACAGTTAGACGAACAAAAAGTGGCACGTCGTCATAAGACTTGACAATCACTTTTAAAGTCACATGTTACTGTTGACGAATGCCTGCAAGCTGCAATCCAGGTCCCAGTAACCTGCCATGTCTGTGCCTCTTCTCACTTTATTCAATCTGGCCTTTTGCAATAAAACACCTGCTCACAAGTCCTTTAGTCCAAACGATCTTATTGGCCATTTGTCCATACCCTTAAACTGGACTCATAATGGTGTCCTCAGTACTAAATGACCAGATAGAACATTTTTCCTCTCTCAAATATGACTCTTACAGCAGTTTCCACATATTTAAAAAGGTCATTAAGAGGCATTTTCTTCATCATGTCACAGTGTTAATAGATTCTATTATGACTCTGGTGCATGCACCACTTTCAACAAGACATGGATTTGAAACAGGGAAATTAAAGGTTGTTTTTTTTTTTTCATACTTGTAATTTTCAGGCACTACAGTGCCACAATTATTGAAACAGTTATTTTACCTCATGGTTGAGTTTTGCTGTGATGGACTTGCCACCTGTCCAGGGAGTCTCCCGCCTCACACACAGTCACTGCTGGAGATAAGCTCCCAGCGACGCGGATAAAGAGAATGAATGGACGGAAGGTTTGAGTTTTGTAAATGAGAACGTGCTTATTTTATATGAGGAAAAAAAGATTAGCACTAAGGTAATTTATTTAAAAAAAATAACATTATTTATGGTTTATTAACACAGAAACAACAGCTGTTATTGCAACATTTCTGTCATTTTGGGGGTGTTTTTAGGCAATAAACCTACTTAGTTAGGGTTATAATTCAACTCAGTTCACTTTTTTAAATCTAGCCTTTTTTTTGTTGCTACTTTTCCTTTTGCTTGTCCTTTTGGTTGCCATTTTAGTTTCACTTGCTAAAACAATAATTTCTACGTATCTTTTATGATTGTCCACTGTTGTCATCACGCTTTGTTAAAAATTCAGGTTTCTCTTGTAAATGAGTTCCCAAGGCTCAATGAGATTAACCTGTATAAATAAAGGTTGAATGAAGTTTATATAGCACCAAATCACAACAGAACTCGTCTTAGGGCACTGGACAGAAACATTCACACTCATACAAAAGCCAATTAGTAAAGTTCTCTATCCAAGGAAGCCAGCAGACACGTTGAATCTTCACTTTGTTGCAGTCTCCCTTCCTGAGCGAGCACAAAGGCAACAGTGGGAAGGAAAAACTCAGTTTTAACAGGAAGAAACCGCCAGCGGAACCAGGCTCAGGACAAGTGGCCAGCTGCTTCGACCAGATGGGTTTGAGAGGACGGGAGGGAGAAACAGACATACACAGAACGGCAGGTCCAGATGGAGGTGCAGGTGTACCCCCATTGGAAGAAAGACAAAAACATGTCAAGGATAGAAAAATACAAATACAAAACAGGTAGAGTAAGTAAAGTTAGCAGCAGAGTGAGGAAATGTGATCAGTTTGTCCTCCAGCAGTCTAAGCATATAGCAGCATAACTAAGGGGTAGCTCAGGAAACCCAAGCCAACCTTAACTACAGGATTTATCAAAAAGGACACTTAAGCCTAATCTTAAAAGTAGACGATGTGTCAGCCTCACGGACAGAAACTGTAAGTTGGTTCCACAAGAGAGGAGCCTGGTAACTGAAAGCTCTGCCTCCCCTTCTGCTTTTGGAAACTCTAGGAACCACAAGTAAACCTGGTTATGACTAAAGCTACTTGTGTCAGAAAAAAAACATGACAAGCTTTTGTTCTGCTGCGTGTTGTCAAAAGATGCACATTTGACTCTTAAGATGCATTTGGTTTGAGTAAAAACTTTATAGATGCCTGGCCAGAAAAATCCTCTTTACACTCTTGGTTGCCTAGGCAACATTTTTATATCAGGAGTGAGGGTGTAATTTAAAGTCTTTGATTCCTCAGCGCTTTTCTCCTCAGTGTGAACTGGAACGCTGTCAAACACGCTCACGGCTGAAAGTTTGCACTTATGTCGGTGTTTTTCTTGCATGAAGTACGTGATGTAAACTGCAATAGTCGTGTTGTGTTTTATTTTTCTTTCCAATTGAATAAACTGACAAGCTACACTGTTTCTGCAGACCCAGATCCAGTGACTGGGGACATGGAGTCAGCTGTGGCAGTAGAGCTCAACCCCTGGGTGGAATATGAGTTTCGAGTGGTGGCAAACAATGCGATCGGGACGGGAGATCCCAGCGCTCCGTCTAGAAAAGTTAGAACCAAAGAAGCAGGTAAACCTTGGATTAGCACTGCATGCATGCCACATTTTGACTGATAGCAGTGTAAAGAGTCTAAAATGAGACTCACACAGTGATCTCACAACTTTTTTCTATTTTCATTCAGTTTAAACTGTGGAAAAAATAATATAAAAATGCAATCAAGACTCTTGAACCTATTTATTTTCTTTCCATTGAAGCAGCCAGTCCTTTATTAACCTGAGACAACACATCGCCATACAGTAAACGCCTTCTGCCGCTTCACTAGCTGCTCATTTCCTCGCTAAAATATAATTACAAAGGTCGGTGGTCATTTCAGAAGAGCTATCAAAATCTGCCCCATCTCTTCAGCACAATTAACAGACTAATTAATGTATCTACACACGATTAATTCATCCATAAACTCACAATATGTGAGCCAAATGTCAGCTGCAGGGTTCCATTACAAAACGCTGGACTCCCCTGTGGTTATCAGTTTGATTTTTTTTTTTTTTTTTTTACTATTATTATTAATCAGGAGGATAAAGCTAACTACGTTTCTGACAAAATCATTATTTTTTTATCTTCAGTTGTCTGGAATTAAATACATATTTCAGTTTGCTGAGTGGGTTTAGTAATGCTGTCCTGAGTTTTTATTTATTAATTTTTTCACAGTTCCTGCTGTGGCGCCATCAAATGTTAGTGGAGGAAATGGCCGCAGGCACGAACTGGTCATCTCGTGGGAGGTAGGTCCTCTGCCAACAGCCTCCCTCTGTAGAACAAATGTGACAACAAGTGCAACATCCACAAAATGTCACAGCAGCTCTGCTGTTAGCAAGGCTCGGATTTGGTTGGATACACAGATAGTCATGGAAGATTTAAATCAGTCTTAAGTCTTCACATCAGTTTATTCATAATTAATATATGGAAATGTGCTTTTTTCTATCTGTGAGTTTACAATCATCTCTCACAATCTATTGTTTTTGTACAATATACATTTGAGGGATATGTTGATAAGGTATATTTTCAGTAGAGACGTTTGTGAGGTCTGTGTTTGAAATGATCAGTTTTGAAAATATTGGCATGTTTTATAAAACAAAATTCCTGAAAATGAGCTAAAGTTGTGGTTATGTATGTAATAGCTACAGTCCAGGCCAATTTGTTATGGTCCAGTTGTAGTTTCTATGGTCCAGGTGTATTTTTTTCTGGGCCAGGTGTAGTTTCTCTGTCCAGGTGTTTATTATGGTCTAGGTGTGTAGTTTCTCTTGTCTGGGTGTAGTTTCTATGATCCAGGTGTCATTTCTATGGCCCGGTATAAATGCTATGGTCCAGGTGTAGTTTCTCTGTCCATGTGTTGTTGTTTTTTTATGGTCCAGGTGTGTATTTTCTCTTGTCTGGGTGTAGTTTATCTGGTCCAGGTGAAGTTTCTATGATCCAGGTTTAATTTATATGGTCCAGTATAAATGCTATGGGCCAGGTATAGTTTTTATGGTCCTTGTGTAGTTTATCTGGTCCATGTGTAGTTTTGATGGTCTAAATGGTTTCTTGGTCCAAGTGTAGTTTTTATCATCCTTGTGTAGTTTCTCTGTCCATGTTTTTTTTTTTTTTTTTTTTTTTTTTTTGGGTGG
>JARVLU010001196.1:34073786-34085770 GCA_031762415.1 Simpsonichthys santanae | reverse complement strand
AATTTTAAAAGCTGAACCTCACTTGTTTTTTATTTGTTTTACCCTGATGCTTGCTAAATAATCCAGGTATAAAAAAAAAAAAAAAAAAAAAGCTAAGTCTGGTCCTCTGGACATTCAAAAAACAAAAGAAAACAAAAAAAGTAGAAACATTTCGTCTTTCGTCCGAAAGACGAAATGTTTCTACTTTTTTGTTTTGAATGTCCAGAAGACCAGACAGCTTTTTTTAGATATATTTGTTTTATTTCTTGGTTTCATAGATTAACTTAGTTTCCCTCTGGTCTTCCTTACAATTATCAAACCATTGTTTTTCTCAGGCAGAAAGCCAAAGCGGTTGCACACCTGCTGGAACACTGTGGTTCTCATATGTGCCAATTTATTTTTATTTATTTATTTTAGTATTATTATTCTGTTTGGGGGTGGATATTTGAGATCCTGCTGTGTGTCCTAGTTGGAAGAGAGTTGAATTTACTGTCTTCCTGCTTTAAATTACATTTTGGACAACACTCTGGCTGCTACCTTCAGAGCAGGTCAAATGAAAAATCCAGATCTGTTTTAATGCACTTGTATTGTTTCTTCTATGTCATAGCAAATATTTAAACCTGACAGAAGTCTGTCTGTTTACTTTGGTTAACTTTATAAATTACTTGACACTTCATCATGTTTTAACACCTCTGCCAGGACAACTATTTCTCACTGTTTTTGAACTTTAAAGTTTAGCATCTGTGCTGTGAAACGCTGCCAAAACAATTACGCACACAGCCAATAATCTGGCTATGTGAAATTGTCACTAAGTGCTCAGTAGGGAGCTAGTACTTTTTGGGTTTCGTGGTTGACATCAGATAAATGAGTGGTACCCAAATATGTAAAATGGGTTTTATTTTTTATATATATTTCAGATTGTTGCAATCAATGTGAGTTTACGTATTTACTTATTTCAAAGTTGCAGTATTTGGATGAAGCAATTCCAATTTGCATCCAATTCTTAAACATTGTAGCATCAGTATAGTGGTAGTTGTAGCATATAGAAGCCAGCTCCACAGCTGCAGAACCAAAGTAGTGTATCCCAGATGGCGATGCACAAAGTCCCAGGAAGTCACAACCTTTCTGTGAGAAAAAGACAAGTGAGATGCACATTATATCCCGGAGAATATCACAAAGGTTGAGGTTGTCTTGTGGGGCTCAGGTGTGTGCTTATCATTAGGGCAAAGTGACCTTTTTCCATTTCAGAAAGGATACATTACCTACCCATCTGTTGTATTCTGCATGATATTCTCTGACTTCCTTGAATTTGAACCCTTAACTGTGGGTCTCTGGGCTGGTCATAAAAGAAGACCTGATATTTCACTAAATGAATAAATTTTAGGGGGGTTCATTGGTATAAAATTGTTTTTTGCCATAAAAGAGAAGAAGGTGAAGAAGTCATTGCCCAAAGAAATAGATCTGACATGATGCTTTGAGACAAATGATTAAAGGTTTTTGGTCTCAGGTGGGAATTTGAATCAGTGTGCCTTCACACCAGCCCTGTTCAGTCTGCTTTAATCAAACTAGTCCATTTGCCTAGAAAGTCCAGTTCGTTTGGGGAGATGTGAATGCACAATGGAACTCTGATGAGGACCAAAAAAGCGAACTCTGGTCCAGCTAAATACCTACAGGTCACGATTCATTTGAAGTGAACTCTGGCGCGGTTCGAATGCAGTGTGAATGCAAGCGGACCGGAGACCGCACCAAAAGCAGGAAGTGGACTACAGCGCAGGGCTAACAAACACACATTTCTCTTACCTCATACGGAGCTGTCAGCCGCCTTGTGTGAAAAATAACATTCTCCATGGTCTTCTGCCTCTTCTTCCACTCATGCAGAGTCCATTGTTGAAAAATGTTTGTTTGGCACATGAGCCAGAGCAAGGGTATCGGAAGCATCTGGGGGCACAGATGTGTAGGTGTGTGTGTGTGCGTGTATGTGCATGTGCACATACATGTGCATGCAAAAAAGTGTACGCTAGTATACAAAAAATCAACATTTCACCTAGATATCCTTACTTTAATTCCACACATTTAAAGCATGTTTCTCACCAAGTTTATTCAGCTGTGGGTTTTAAAGACATTTCAACTTTAATGCACTTTAACACACAGCCTCAGAGCTGCACTACTTGTGTTCATAGAGAAATAAAAAACATCACCACTGGACTTTTTTTTTTTACTTGTGTTCAACACTACTCATCTAAAGGATGTTTCTCATGAAGGTTGAGCACAGTAAGGTGTGGGGTTTTAAAGACATTTCAACTGTAATGCACCTTAACACACAGCGTCTCTTACACCTGCAGCGTCTTACAGCGTCACAGTTACTGCTAAGCTAAGATGCTATGTAGCGCTCCTCTCAAGCATCCTCCTAACCATGTATATATGTTTATGGTTGGCTCAAATGACTCAGTGCAGTGTGAATGTGAACTGCACCAGCTGAAAATGTTCTGAATTTTAGTCCCCAACCAAACATTCTACTGGACATTCAGTTGTGAAAAAAACCTTAGTGGACTGTAAAGCATCACTTGATAATTTTTACCACATAGTTCTGATTCATTTTTTGTAAAAACAAATTAGTGCTTATTTTTAAAATCATACGTAATTTGTACAAAAATGCATTTTAAACTTCTTTCCAGCACTTGCTCAAGTTGCTAAAATGGTTATGAGCACCTCTTTGCAAGTCTTGGAGCTTTATCAGGCTTGATGGAAGCTGTGGAGCTACCAGTGGTGCAAAAACTCGTGCTTTATTAACAACTGGGCAACAGTGGCACAAGATCATAGCTCACTGCATTTTAAAAAGGATTCCAATTTATTTTGTTATTTGTTTAACCAGCATGGATCGTAAAGGGAGAGGGGCAACTTGGTCACAATTGCAAAACCTGCTGACAAAGCTCAAAGAGGGCCAGCTGCGCTGTGTACTACACAAAGCTGCATCAGCGGCGCAAGTGATTAAGATGTAGGGAATTTAAAATTTGGTCCCACCAGAGAGGCACACTGATGATTAACCTTGACTCTTAGACTCATTCCCACTAAAGCCAGGGATGTTTATGAATATGTGTTTGTAATCTCTAGCTACAGTGGTTGCAGAAAATGCAATAAATCTCACACCAACTTAGGAGGATATTAATGTGGACCAGATCCAAGTTGACAGCTTGGCTCCCAGCCAGATTCGGGGCGATGCATGATCCGAATTACTATGAGCAAAGACGATCATTTGCAATTGAGATTGGTTGAAGGATATATTAACATGGAATGAGTGAACAGATGTGGAGACAACTGACATTTATTCTTGCAGTTATTAAGTATGGAACCCAACTGGAGCCGGGAAGATAACCTTCACATCAGGAGAAGTGCCCCTCGGTGGCACATCATGGGAAATAACGTCCATTCCAGATGGGGTGGTGCTTGCTAGTTCACCTCATCCTATTTATAACATATGTGTGATTACTTTGGTGAGGATAACACAATGACAACCTCCCTACACCTATGTTCAAATCGTAGAAACGAGCTAAACCACAAAGCTACATTGACACAAATGGGACTGGTTGTTGATGAAACGGAAGATTGTGTTCATGGCAGGATCCACTTGGACTGAAAAAAAAAAATGGTTTCAGAAAAACACTTTCTCAGCTGTGCTGTTTTTAAAAAAAAAAAAAAAAAAAAAAAAAAAAAACATTTTCCAACATGGTGTTTTGCTTTCTTCATTCTGATGCCCAAGAAGTGGTTCAGACGAACCACAACACTCAGATGCAGACGCCTCCTGCTGGCATATGGCATTTTAAATTGTTTTTGCTTTGCCCTACTTGTTCTTGTTTCAGCTAAATGCTTTTTCAAATAAATCAGGAGTCTTGTCAGTGATCAATGAAGCTGGATATTAAAGGAGACGGTGCAAGAATGTTAGCCCTTTTTGGCAGTCAGGGCATGTGAGTGCGTGGCAGTTCTGCCTTTCCAATCATCTGTGGAGAGTTGTCAGAGCCTGCACTGCCATGGTGGGCAAGGTTATTAAGCAGGATGAATGACTAAACAGGCTCCCTGGCTTCATTCAGCCGTCTCATTAGAGCAGACTGTTTGACTGCTTTTTCTCAAGGAGCCATAGGGAGGACTATTAGTGAAGCCCCTATAGTCACCATCGATGAGCCCAGCAGGTCCAATCATTTTAGTCTGAGGACTTACCTTACATCCCTTTCACACTGCTTCCTCACTTATCTGTGGCTATCTTATCCCCCAAACCATGTTCCTGAAATCTATTTGCTGATTTATCCACGCGATTTGCAAAAGAACTATACTCCCTGGTACCCCCCCTTAAATGCAACGCCACATCTGATAATAATGTTGATGAAAGCTAATTTATTTCCACTGATCATCCTTGTAATTAGGCTGTCACAGTAGGTGATTGGTCTCTGTTGAGTGAAACGTGAACTAGATCTCCATCCACCCACAATTCCTCTGTAGACTGGATGGCTAATACGGGCGGTGCCTTCAGGGGACACCGTAACTCGGTAGCGTATGCAAATCAGCGCATTACGGCATTAGCGGCAGACTTGTTGCCAAAAAACAGGTGCACAGGTGTTTGTCATTTATTAGTTGTAGCCAAAGATTTAATCCCCACAGCTCATATTTTAATTAGATTCTAGTTCACTTAATAAATTGGCATTTGATTTGATTAAGCACAGAGCAGCTGCGGAAGACAGCCCCCGGTTTCTTCACTTGAGGAAAACCAGAGATAATCACCGAAAGCCAGCACACAAAACCTGTGTCGCAAAAATCCTCCTGTCAAACATGCAAAGATAAATAGCTCCATGTTGGGCACAACCGAGCCAAATGCGGTTTGTTTCCATTACTCGAGGCTGGCTGCTTCGTTACGTACACCAGCAGGCATCGCAATAAAGGAACGTGAAGGCTGGTGTTCTTAGGTTGTCACAAAATAATAAAATATTCCTGATGCTGATGTTCAGTGAGATGCTTCCCTGCACTGAAAGGCGTGTCCAGGGGAAAACATGTGCAAATGGTTTATTTTCCATCACAGGACGTCAGCGCGTCTAAAGAGGCTCGCTCTTAAACTCAACGACTTCTCGGTGATTTGTTCTTTGCTTTTCTGTGCTTCTAGCCTGTATCTGAGGAGTTCCAAAATGGCGAGGGCTTTGGGTACATCGTTGCTTTTCGGGCCAATGGGACCAGAGGCTGGAAAGAGAAGATGGTGACCTCAGCGGACGCGACCATGTACAAATACAGGGATGAGACATTTCCCCCTCTCACCGCATTTGAAGTGAAAGTTGGCGTGTACAACAATAAGGGGGACGGGCCGTTCAGCAAAGTTGTCGTCATCCACTCTGCGGAGGGAGGTGTGTTAATGTTCCGGACATCATTCGCAGCAGAGAATGTTTATTCATTACGCAATCGTCTTTATACGCTTTGCCTCACAGAGCCAAGAGAAGCGCCATCTGATGTAAAAGCGTACAGCATCTCATCCTCGGAAATTAGGGTGACCTGGAAACCACCAAATCCTGGTCCTGGAAGGCCCAGAGGATACGAGGTATTCATGCACATTTCTATTTTTGTACGACTGTTTGTGAAGCTTTCGTATGTTTTTTTTAAGAGCAACCATTCTCATTTCGTCTTCTTTTCCGTTAACAGCTCAGCTACTGGAAGGAATCTGAGCAGGAGGAGGCTGGAAACAAACAACGTACAGTAAAAAACGAAACCTCCATGGTTCTGACGGGCCTTGAAGGAAACAGCGTCTATCTCATCACGGTAAAAGGCTTCAACAGCATCGGCCAGGGTCCTGCCAGTGCTCCTGTCACAGCCAAGACGAGAATGTCTCGTGAGTGCAGCGGCGAAACCAGTCATGTGATGATGTACACAAAATGCACGCTACTTGTGATGTTTGCATGAAATTTTGTAAATAATGTCAAGCAACGTACACGTGTGGAACTGTTTTGAATAAAATGAGTGTTCATCTCTCTCTCTTCAAAGCTCCTGCTCAGCCTCCTACCAACCTTATGTGGATTCAAGAGGGCAATAACATCTCATTAAGCTGGGATCCAGTAAAGGCAAAAGACAATGAGTCTGACGTCATCGGGTACATGGTAACCATCTACTTCTTTATCGGCTTAATAAGATGGAAGGATGAAGTATTTTTAATACTTTTTAATGGTTTTTAATGTTTCTTGAGTTTACCTTAGCTTATGGTAACTCTACAATTCTGGTGATTTAATTATTATCTGTGCTTATGTTGGATTTTATTGTGTAAACGTTTATGAAGCATTCACTATATTGTGATCCATTTTTCTTCTGTACATTTTTCAGCATATTTTTCCACATTTTTTGTGCAATTTCAACAAATTATACAGTATATCAAAAGGTTCAGCTTGTTCAGGAGAAGGGTGCTATGACTTTTGGTATAGATGCAACTTTAGCTTTTTGAAATATTGAGCCTTTTCTGCCACTTTTTTTCCCGAATAGAAAATGAATTGAGCTCATTTTACATCCTTCACATCTTTAGATCTGTTTATAACCTTTTACTGCTCCTTTCACGTTGTGTTCTGGTTCAGCTTCTTTCAGCTTCCTTGTGCAAATTTAATCTTTTTCAGCTACTTTCAGATAATTTTAGCTGTTTCTTTTTTAGTTGTTTGGTGCTCCTTTCTTTCAGCTAGCAACAGTTTTGTCCTTCTTCTAACTTCTTTCAGCTAATTTCAGCTTGTTTCAGCTCATTTCAGCTTGTTATGCTCCTTTCAGCTTATTTCTTGAAGTGTAAGCATTTTCTGCTATTTCAGCTGCAATTTAGCTGTTTTATGCCAAATTTAGGTTTTTCAGCAAATTCCACATTTTTTGCACTCATTTCAACTTTTTTCAGCCCAATTCAGCAAAAATGTTCTCGCTTCACTTTCTTCTGGTAATTTAAGCTTCTTTCTGCTTTTTGAGCTACTTTTCAGCTGGGTACTTTTATTGTTGCTAATTTCAGCTTTTTCCAGATTATTTAGACTGTTTTGTGCTCATTCCTGCTTTTTTCCAGCCTAATAAGGAAAATGTGCTCTCTCCAATTCCTTCTGCTAATTTAAGCTTGTTTTACTTTTTTCAGCTAACTTTTTAGCATTTCTTAGCTAATTTCAGCTGTTCTCTGATAAATTAGAGTTTTTGTGGTAATTTCTGTGACTTTCAGCCTAATTAACTTTTTTTTTTTTTTTTACTAATCTTAGCTTGTAATTCAGCTTATTTCTGTTAGTTTCAGCATTTTCTTTTTTCTTTTTTTTTTTTTTTTTTTTGCTATCTCAGCGACTATTTAGCTGTTTTGTGCTAAATTTAGCTTTTTCAGCTAATTCCACATTGGTTTAGCTTATTTAAGCTCCTTCCACCTCCTTCTGGTCGTTTAAGCTTATCTGTCTTTTTAGCTAATTATCAGCTATTTTAGCTACTTTCAGCTTTTTTGTTAATTTCTTTATTTTTGTGCTCATTTCTGCCTTTTCAAACCTAATTCAGAAAATATGTGTTCTTTCTGCTTTCTTCTGCTAACATAGACTTGTGCTTCCATTTTAGCTACATTTCAGCATTTACTACATTTTCACAGGAAATGCAATTTCTCTAGTTTAATAATGTTCAGTGAATGTTTATTTTTTATGTGTTCCTCTTTTATTGATGCAAAATGCAATGACCTTCAATAATGTGCATGTGGTGTAAACTAGATGTGGATTTGTGCCCCATGTCCCGCAGGTGTTACTCAAACAGGAGGGTCGAGGCCACATCCAGGTGACAAGAACCATTAACCCCTCCACCATGCTCTCACTGCCAGAGGGGGGCACTTACACCATTGACGTGCGCGCACTCAGTGAAGGTGGAGAGGGAGCCCTCACCTCCCAAGTTCGAGTTGTCACCTCCTCTGGTGAGCTCAGAGCTGGACAGCTGTCCCTCCTCTTAATCACACACTGCCGTGCACGACCTCTAAACCTAAAACTCCACACACAAGCCGTCTTCTGTTTGCAGCCTTTGTGTCCCAGCCATAATACTGTCAACACATTTATTGTGCGACTCAAGTTTCCTTTGGTTAATGCTGCTTTAATTACCCTGCCCACTCAAACCGTCCGACTCGTGCACAGCCAATTAACTCCAAAGCAACACGATGAACAGAAGGCTTGTGGTCTTGCATGTGATAAAGGAGCTCTGCGGGGCAATGTGTTGCTGTTTTTCTTATACTTTCACTTTTCTTTCAATGTTCTTTTTGTGTCTTTTTGAAAAAAAAAAAAAAAAAAGCCTTCACAGCTCCAGACTCCATAAGATCAATTCATTTAGAAAACTAATGGACTCACGTAACATCCCAAATGAATGTTTTGTTGTGTCCATTTGTACTGACTCGCCTCTTTTCCCCCTTCTCCTGTTTCAGGCGTTCGAGCAAAAAGCAACCAGTGCTCAGTGCACTGTTTGCCACAGAGCCTAACTTGGACAGCGCTGCTCCTGGTTTTACTGGTGCCTTCAGCTTCTTGGTGAGGAAACTGTGCTATCCTCACATTTTTTGAAGGGGGGGGCCACCAGGCTTCTGCTCCCTAACTCCCTCTGACTGCCTGATTGCTTTGGCCTTACCCATCACAAAGGGCCTGAGGCGCGCCGACAGGGGTTTTGAGTCAGCCGGTTAACACGAAGCTCATTGAAGTCCATCTTTTTTTTTTTCTTCTCTTCCCTATTTATTTTTAGACCTAGATATTTGGTTCACACAGTCCTTACTGAACATTACAGTGGTGTAGTGTACTTTGTGTAGAAAGATTTGTTTAATCATTTATTTGAGCGTCGCTCTCATTGACTGGCATCTAACCACTTCCAGACAGCTCCTGCAGCTCTGGGGACCCGCAGAGCATGAACAGTTCCTTGAAATCTGCGGTGGTGGTAATACAGGGATCAGCCGGCCTGTTTCTTTTCATTACTCATCTGCATCAGTTTTACCCCTCGGCTGCCGAACAGCAATGCAGCAGAAGCTCGGTAAAAATAAGTGCATTGTTTTCTTATTCACACACTGAGAAGAAGAAGATGAAGAAGAAAGTTTTATATGGACCTAAGAATCTTGCTATTTCCAGATTTGCTTTTTGTACATTGTGTTACCTTTAGAAAAATACCAGTGGTGTGTAACAGCAACGTCCAACTCTGTTTTTTTGGTAGCGATACAGCATTGCTTGGTGATAACGTTTGTTGGATGTGTGGAAGTAGGAAACAGGTACTTAACCTTTAGTGCCCGAGCTCACTGATAGACAAAGACAACTCTGTACGGACTCCTGATGTCAGTACAAATAAATGTGATGTATATTTTTAAAATTCTCTCTGTTTGTACTTGATAACGCCGAGGGAAGAAATGTTTTTGAGGAAACACGAGGCCCGCGTATAACTGCTGTTTTATTGCAGAGCAGTCTGGTGAATATTTTATACGAGCTCATTAATACTTTTGATCAGAACACAGAAAATCCCTATCACAGTTTACCAAATTTCAAAACGATGTCTAAGATCCAAAGATATTCTAATTACAAATCAACTAAAAATTAAAAAAACATACTGTAGATAGCTGTGATGATTTTTTTTTTAATTCAACGGTTTATTTGATGTTGGAGAAATCATCTACAAAGTACATCAAAGCACTGGGTTTTTGCCTTTTACCTTTAGATTTTTTTTTTCTTCTACTTTCGGCTGCTCCGTTCTTCAGGGATCGCCACAGTGAACTAACTCCCACGAAGACTTGGTGATTGTTTTTGCATCCTGACGCAACCACCGAGCTACCACAGCTCTCTGTGTGGAGCAGAGAGCTGCCATCTAGCACGCCTGGGGGAGAAGATGGTGGCGTTAAAGAGCCTTGCTCAAGGGCCCAGAGTTGGTACAAATGATGACGGAGTCAGGCACGGGTGTTTCACGTTTCCCACCCACATTCTGATGTTGTCGGTTCGGGAAGTCAAACCGACGACCTTCCGATCACTAACCTCTGCACCACCACTCCCCCTTTTGCCTTTAGAATGTTGCTGCTCATAAATTTTGATATTTAGGACGTATTTTTCAATTTTCTTTTTATTTTTTTTTAGAAAATCCAGACAGATTGAATCCCTTATATGGGGCATAAGACATCACAAAGCTTTGAGCAATATAAGAACCACTGCAGATCCCAAAATGAACAGTGTCTAGAACTTCTCATTTTCCTCTCAGGCTCCTCTCTGGCCAAGTCTGCAGCACAATCTTATCTTTCATTGGGTATAATTCCAAATGAATATTCCTGAAGTGTAATTAATGTTAGTATGGAAATGTTTGGACCTGAAGCCTTCTTGCTTCGGCAGACCTTTTACTTACGCTGCCTCCAGCTCGGTAGACTCCATCACAGAGTCAGAGTAACCCATCTACCTGGCTACAGGTTCAAAGAAGGGTACCAGCCAAACCACAAGAGGTAAGATCAAACAGCCACAGAAGGGACAAACACTGCTCCAAGCAGTGTCTAACCCACCACTGCTTCCTTCAGACCTTTCTGTTTTGGTTCCAACCAGAGTGGGTGGATTGGGGAGCCGGTCTCCTTCTAACGTGTGCTTCATTTCCGTATGCGGTGCGAAACATTAAGCTGTTTAATGAGAATCCACGGTGCTTTTAGTCTCTTCAGTGACGCAGGCTCAAACACATGCATCCACAAAAGTGCTAATGTACCGACCTTTAATTATTCATGCAGCACCTGTCTGTGTTGGCGCATCTGATTTATGATAATGGATTATGTATCCTGCAAGGGAACCTATTTGGTTCGGAGAGCCCAGAGCTATAGTGTCAGCAATTAAAGCACCAAGTACCTTCTGGGTTAATGTCAGTGTGTCAGTGCATGCAAGTCTGTGCCATGATATACTGTACTTTTCATCTCACACAGTATGTTTGATGGTTTTAGTGCTAATGTATTTTTCATTTTGTGTATGAATGGTCATTTTTACTCACTTACCCTGCCAGTCGTTACATTAACATTTAAGTGGTTTCACTAGATGCTGTAGTCGACAAAAATGGGGAGAAGTAACACCAAGTTTGATGTTTTAGTTGAATTTTCAAGTGACGCTTTGTGTCTTTTATAATGAATGAAGACCAAAAAAAAAAAATAAAAAATAAAAAATAAAAAATTGTCAAATGTGAGTTTGAGGGAGTTCAAAACAAAATTGGAATTTGTGTGCAAGAATATTTGCAGTACAGAATGCCACCAGGTCCAACCGTTTTCAGTCACAGATCATTTCTTTGTGTTTTACCTTTGATGCATTATATTACGAGCTGATGCAAACCTCTGCACTACATGTTGCAACCACTGTTTAAGTCATTTGTAAGTTATTTGAAGTCATCATGCAAGTCATTTTCCATTTTTATGTTTCCAAGGAATGATCATTCAAAACCTCTCGGACATTTTGAAATATTGCTTTCAGTTTGTGCTTTTTTTCACGTTTTTGTATTCTCATCTGCCCTTTCTATTCTTGAGGCTTATTCATAGTTTAGACCTTGTGTTGAACCGTTGTCTTCAGCTGTTGCGAAGACTTTTCATGATAGACCTGGATGATCAAATGACTACCACCCAGTGAGTTTTCCTTACACGGCTTGTTGATGTGCTCGTGTTTTCTCTTTCTCTCCACAGTGAAACGAATCTAGTGATCATCCACCGCTCTTTTGTGTGGACATCAAAGTCTTTTTCTCTTGCTAAGCTTGGTGCCTTTTTTTTTTTTCTATTCTCATTTTAGCTGTCTGTTTGACTTGCACCGAGGAGTCAGTTGTTGTGGGTTTACAGCATCAACTTCAAAATGTCACATTTAAAATCAACTTGTAAATCATTTCCAAAAAAAAAAAAAATAGATCAAAGCTTTTCATGAAAAAAATTATCTATTTTTCATTTTCTAAACATGTTAGCTGTACTTTTTTTTAAATACAGGTAGTCCTCGACTTACGAACGGGTTCCGGACTTAAGAACGGTTCGTAACTCGATTCTGCCGTAACTCGGA
>JARVLU010001196.1:33978066-33990277 GCA_031762415.1 Simpsonichthys santanae | reverse complement strand
ACATAATTTTGTTTCATCACATGTACCACATGTGGTGCAAATGACAATAAAGATTCTCTGACTCTGACTGACTCTGACTAATTATGTGCCGTGGAACTAAAGTTCCTAAGCATGTTTCAGCACGGCGCTATTATCTTGCAGCACACGTAGCATTAGCAGCCTATTAGGCAATGAACAAGCCATCTCGTGATCTCCTGTTTGGTAACATCATGTCTTTCTTGTTAAAAGACAAGTAATCAAATCCAAAGCTGTGTGTCGACATTGTTTCACGGAGATTGGATCTGCAGCAGGCAACACGTCTAACTTGTTAACTCGCTTGAAATGACATCATCTGAATGTGAAGATAGCTTTGTGCAAACACCGATAACAGCAGCATTTAAACAACCTTCATCAGGTAATTCAGATCGGTCCAAAGCAATAACACAAGCTGTAGCAGTTTTTAAAGCTCTGGATCTACGTCCGAATGTTGTTGATGCGCCGGCTTTAAGCAAATGATTAAATATCTTGAGCCCCACTGCCTATGACATCCCATCACATCAACACTTCAGCCAAAAAGTTATAGCAGCACTTTATGAAATAGCTAAAACTCATCGTCAACAAGCCCGACCCCAGATTTAAAGCCCTGCCCATGCTCAATTATTATTATTTTTTTAATCTCTGTGTTGTTTGCTGTCTGAGGATGACAGCAGCTGAGTCTTCTTCGTCCATCAGATCACCTCCAGCTAAGAAGTCTGTGGTGACTGAACTTGTTTACTTGACATATTTTCAAAATAAACATCTTGTAAGCCTTTATTTTGGCCTTTATTGTACCGAAAATTAACCAAGCCGAGCCCTCCTTGAAACTGAACCGAACCAAAATGTGTTTTTATTATTTATTTTTTTTTTTTTAATTTTTTTTTTTTTTCAGAAATTACAATGATGTGGCTAGAAGGTATCTTGTTCCCAGCTTGAAGGTTTTTTTAAAGGGTTTACGTTTGCTAATAATCCAATAGTGATGAGACTCTATAGCAGCACGAATAAAATAACTTGCATAGCCGAAGTTGAATAGTGGGTTAATGTGATGACAACAATCTGTCCCTTCATTTCAGTAGAAGAAATCTTCTCATCTTTCCTTGGATCTCAACACCACACACCCAGGCCGGACTTTGACTATCCTCTTTGACTTTATCACTTGCTTTAGTCTTTGCTGTGTTCTTTGGCAACTTCCTTTCAAGATCCATTTAAATGGAGATCTCAAATGACATTCAAGTCATTTTAGATCTCAAATCTTTATCTAGCTTTCCTAAGATGTGTTTGCCTATATGTATGAATTTTTTTTTATCTGTAAGTTTTTGAGGCTAGTATTTTTTGTATGACTTTTTAAAATGAATTGTTGTAACAGTACAAGTGAAGCACTACATAAAAAAATGATCAAAATCCACCTATAGACAAGTTTAAAAAAATACTGTGGATCAGGTTTGAAGCTCTAGAAGTTCATAGCAGCACTTTTCGGCTAATAATGTGCAGAAAACAGCTAATAATTAAAAGTATATAACCAGCAGTTTGTGTCAGACTTTGTTTACCCACACCTAATAGCATAATAATTTTCCTTTGATATTTTGCTGTTACAATAACTTCAGTGTCTCTTTTATTCATGTAAAGAAAGCTGGATTTAAGGCCTTCAAACTGAACTGAAAGACTGGTTCCTAAGCACAAACTTGCAGGACGGAATGGCACATAATTAAACACCTTTGTGCCACATCCTCATCTGTAAAACAACTTCTGCAGGTTTGATTCAGACTTGCAAATTACAAGTTAGAACAACCTCCATCTTTATTTTTTTATAGATGGCAACTAATTAGTCTTCTGTCACATGAACACAGTGTCTGCAGCGTACACGCTGTCACTGTAAGCTTTTTCTACTTTGCAGGGAGAAGTCTTTTAAGTTTTGTGGTTTGAAGTAAAGATATGGCTGCTGATGAGAGGAGAAAGCAGGCAAGAAGCAATTAGTGACTCATTGTGGATATGAAAAAATAAGTACATTTAAACGGAGCCGGCTGACGACTAAAATGTCAGAGTGTTTTAGAAGCTCTATCTTGTTTTGCTTGTAATTATAAATCGAGCTGACTTCAGAAATGTTGAAAGCATTCTTTAATTGCTGAAGCTTCACCTAACTACCAGTAGTGGAACTGTTTATGGCCGTGTACTACTTTCACCATCACAAACCATAGTCAGGGTTCATGTAGGAGGCCTGGAGCTATTTAAATAAGATGCATGATCAAAAATGCATTTACCATCACAAAATTTATTCAACCAGTCAACACTTTGTTGGTTTTCACCCCTGCATTAAGAGGAACAGTCTAATTGCTGGTTTTACCCGCATGTGCGATTTCCTTATGACAAGATTTATTCAGATTTTCTCTCCACTCTTGTCTGGTTTTGTTTGCACAATTCATTCTTGCTGCCGTTACTTTTTGCAGCAGTGCAGTGATTCAGGATCAGTTTTACAAATGTCATATGGATCTAAATGTATTAATGAATGGATTCTGGGCGGGCGGTGCAGCGGCTTAAATGGTAGAGCTGCTGCGTCTCAGCGAGAAGGTCGCTGGATCGAAACCTGTCCAGGGGGCCCTTCTGGGTGGAGTTTGCATGTTCTCTCCATGCATGTGTGGGTTCTCTCCAGTTTCCTACCACAGCCCAAAATATGCATGTTAGGCTGATTGTCTAAATTAGGCTAATTATAGTTAAACTAATTATAATCAAGCTAATAAAAGGCTAATTATAATTAGGCTAAAATAGGCTAATTCTCTACATTGTCACAAAGTGTGAGTGAAAGTGAATGGTTGTTTGTCTCTATGTGTCTCTGTGATGGACTGGAGACTTGTCCAGTGTTCCTTGCCTCTCACACAGTCATAAATGACTATGAGCACCAGTGACCCCTATGAGCTGAAAAGGAAGAAGAGGGTAAAGAAAATGGATGGATGGATTATGTGCCATTAGTGAAAGTGACATTTAAAACTAAAAATGGCTAATAGTACAATAGAATATACCAAAAAGTATGTTCTTGTTTCAAATGATAGTATTGTTTCATTTGACAATTTTTTTCTCAATTTAGTTTTCGTTCTATCTCTCTGGGCTTTGACTGCTGGCAAACATCATTTGCAAGGGAGTTTCCAAAATGTCTCAGAGCCTTTGCAGGGATCTTCAGTTTCTTTATATGAGTCACCGAGGCCTGAAGATGTTGAATAAACTAAAAGAAAACTAAATTTCTCTCCAAATATTCACAAAATAGTCATGGGACTCAAGAAGCCTATGCAGTTTAGTTTATTTCATTCTAAAGTGCTAGAACTATATGTTAAACCTGCATGTACTTTTATGACAGAAACTATTTGAGGCTGCAGACGTAAATGTTCAGATTTAAAAATCAACCCATCCACGATAAATAATAAAAGCTGATCCAAATTGGGCTGTCAATTTCAAAAGTTCGCTCTAACAATTCTTAAAACAGGGGTGGCTGCTAACGTAGGTACAAAGTGGGCTGAGGTGGTCTATGATATCATGTGCACAGCCTAGAATTCATGTTTGCAAATTGGCCGTGATTTTCGTGACTACCTGGTCGACTGGTCACAAATACTAAGAATTTAGTGTGACTGCATGCTAGTCTCCTAACACTTGCAGACAAATAAAATAATTCAGCTAAAATGGATAAATGCACAAGAATCACAATAACAAAAAATTATTTGTATGGAAAAGGGTAAACATGAGCTTTTTTTTAGGACACAGAAAGGTATATTGCATTTCTGGGCTTATTTATAAATTAACTTCCTCTTTTTCAGCAGCTTCAAGAGAAAATAAAGAGCAAAGTTGTGTTTTAGGGAAGAGAAAAAAACCTTTATTTCCACAGAGTTTAACTTTTCTAATTCTGAAGTGGTCACTCAGCTCTATAAACAGAAAGCAATTGCTCTTGGCCAGTTGTGACTCATAACTGAAACGTCAATGGAAGCAGTACTGTGCACAAAAAAAAGGTTTACAAGATAATTCAAAGACGACTCCTGAAGTTTTTTTTTTTGTCTTGCACAGAACTTACAGACGCCTGTGGCTCAAACAGCAGGTTGGAAGTAGAGGTTGAGTTTTGCTGTTGAACTTATTAAACATGGCTTAGTCATTCTTTTTGTAGCTTTTGTTCTGGGTTTGACAATATGCTACAACAGTGGTCCCTGGGCCAGTACCGGTCCATGGGTCAATTGGTACCAGGCCACACACAAATAATGCATAACTAAGATTATTTCCGTTTTATTTAGTATCTGATTCTGAACAATGTTTTATTTTGGAAAATTGCTGGATTCTCTCCACCACATTTGTCCATGACTCACTCTTGACGCAGGTCAAAATGCTTGCCTCGGTCACATGGCTACCTTCTTAAAGGGGCTCCTGCAACCCCTCTAAGATCCATGACCCATTCGCCAACAAACCAGGGGAATCCAGCGTGTCTGTGCAAGAAGATCAACTGCTGGAGATCGCAAATGACAGCGGCCTTAAAAGTATGTTTGAGACAACAACTATGGCGGTGTTCTGGATGAAAGGCATGGCAGAACACCCTGAGATCGCTACAACAGCATTGAAAACCTTGTTGCCATTTCCGACATCCTATCTGTGTGAAGCAGTGTTTTCTGCAGTGACAGCAACCAAAACAAAATAATGTAGCAGACTGGACTTAAGCAACATATAGTACTTCGGATGTCATTGTCTCTCATTAACCCTAGATGGGACTAGGGATGAACGATTTTGGAAAATATTCTAATTTTGATTCTTTACCTCAATATTGCGATTACGATTTAATATGATTTATTTAATATGTCTTCTTCTCGTGTATTTTTCAACGAACACAAGCAATAAATCTGTTTCAGTTGTAAAACAATGCCACTGTTTTAAGCTCTGCTGCATTTCTTTTTCTGCATTTTTTTTTTTTTTTTTTTTTGTAAAGCTGACTTGGCTAAAATGTGTGTGCGAGGGCATTTTGTACCGCTTATCCACTGTGTTTACCAAAGCTGTAATCCCAGGCTTGATGACTATATTAATGGGCATCATGTCTTTCAATATGAACTCTGTTATGTTTGAGTTATTTCCACATGCCATTTTGAATTATGTTCATACGGAGTAATACCTTCGAACAGTTTGGTCAGTGATCCCTGTCGGATGGTACTTTGCTTACTTGAAGCTGAAACACTGGTCATTGGCATTCTAGCTATATAACTATCGTAAATGGCTTTGTGGCGTTTTTTAAGTGTTGATAAAGAAGGCAGGTTCTGCACAATATGTTGTTGAGCAGTGTCTTCTTTTTTATAGCCAAAATAATTCCAAACAATGGATGTGCTGCTCCTCTTTGGTACCAAACCTTCAGATGTATTAGCTTCTGTCAAGCCTGATGCCATTGTGCAACCGGTTAAAGCGTAGCGTTGACTTGTCACGCTCCCTGCTCTGCTCTGCTCTGCTCTGCTCACTCGTAAGTCACGTAACCAAATCACGGGACCAGTCAAATCGCGACACGTATCAGAGCTGAGCTGTGCACTATTTGTACCAGCAGTTTTCAAGCATGGGGGGTGGGGTCAGATGAGGGAAGAGGCAACGTTAGCTAAGTCTTTAGCTTTTTAGCTCGCATGCCTCATTATGTCAGTGGGGGAAGGGGTGCACGCAGTTCGGTTCAGTAGACGGGGTGCTCGGTTCTGTTAACGGGGCGGAACATCCCGCTTGTTTAATGGTAGGGGAAACACTGGGTTTGTAAAGTTGTACCTGAACACACCATAGGACCTCTGGATCGTGTACTTTGAACACCTCACACCAGCTGTTGATGGAGGAGAGCTGATGGTTTGGGCTTGTTTTGCAGCTGCGGGACTTGAGACACCTTGCTGTTAACTAATTGTCTGACATTAAACCAGTCTGTGGCACAAAAACATTTTGGGGACCGCTGTGCTACGATATTGAGCTTGTGATTACTTTTGCTAAAACTTTGTGACTTTGGCTTGAATCGTATGGTCGAACCCTGAACTTTGTTAGACACAGGTTCCTCTTTAATATGCTCCAGACATTATTACTTTTTTGTTCTAATGATTCACAGATTTTATTTTATTTTTTTTACCACTTAAGAGTAGCTGAGCTGTAATTTGAAAGTTTTGAGGGACATTTGGTAAATGAATAATGTCTTGATGTATTTTTATATTTACATATTTCCACACAGTTTATGCATCTTTATCAACAAGCACCAGTTTCTGTATTTTTCTTTATTTATTTAATTTATCCAGGGACATACATTTCAAGAGCCCTTAAATTTGATTAAATAAGCGTTAGCAAAGATAGAGCTGTCATTGTGAGTCAAGTAGCAAGGTAAAGCACATTTGCTTTGCTTTACATTGCGTGGACTAAAATCAGACTTTTACATGTTACCTGAACAAAACCCAAATATTTATAACGCAGATCAAATCTGGCCTTGCTGTAGGAATATGTCATTGTGTCATATAATCTTTTCCCTCAATGAAAAGTCTACATTTTGAAAGTTGGTGAACATTTTTTCATTGACATCCCTTGTCTGAATTAAAGGCAAGAAAACATTTTTTTTTTTTCTTTTCTCGGGTTTCAAAATGTCATCTAGAAAAATAATAAGAATGTGATAAACGTCAAAGATTTATACCTTGCAGAGAGAATATCCAAAAGGTAGGTTTTTTTTTTTTTTGAGGATTTTTGCCCATTCTGTGTTGTCTATACTCTTGCACAGTAATGGTTTTGATAAAGCATAACCTAAATATAACCAATTGTTCAGTCACTATTGCAGCAACTCATCCATTAATGTCAGCAAAAGGTCTGACAGTCAGATGTTCACAAAAATACCTTTTTTGCTCATTTGTTCGCAGACGTCAGTCTTCGAAGGTTTTGCTTGTTGCTAATAAAGTCTGTCCCCTTCCTGCCTTGGAGATCATATCTGGAACCATGCACCTTCTTACTGGACAAAAAAAAGAGACGTTTTTGGGAGACGAGGTATAGGTGCTCAAAGACATGTCACCTTTTGCACCCAATTCTGTATTCTGGACTCTGAGACAACTACAATAATGTCTGGTGTGAAAGACAATACTTTTTTCTTATGTTTTGGACTCTGCAGCTTGTACACAGTTGCGCCTGATTAATGTATTTATATACTTTAATATTGGATTTTATTTTTTATTTTGACAGGTTGCTGAACTTCCTGCTGCCAAATAACATTTTCCTTTGTCACACCTGGGTGTGCTCATAGCTGCCCAACACATTCTACTTTTGGGGGCGTCTTTTTGTTTGTGCATGTCATAGGTATTCATGACTTACTTCTCACTCATGGTTCCAATTTGTTCCTAATACCCATAATCCCATTCTGTGGCCATGTGACCAGAAGTCACTGTAATGACCCATGAGGTACTGTACTTTCACTAAAGGCCCCAGTATACCCCCGCGTCTTATCAGCCGCATGGAAGCTGTGCGCACTGTCCGCAGGGGGTTGAGACGTCATGCTCGAGTGTCCACCCTGAGCGGTTGCAGACCAGCTCCAGACGTGGGGCGTTTACCTTCGGGACAAGTTGAGGTTGCTGATTGGTCATTTGCTGACATGCCTACTGGATTGATTGACAGGTCAAAAATTAAAAAAAAAAATGAGAGCTGCCGGAGGCCCTGGGTAGAGGCAGCTGGTAGTCCTGGAGCAGCGGCAGTGGTGTTCTGTGTTTATATGCTGTTAATAAAAAAAGTTTTAAATTAAAAAAAAATAATAATAATAATTAAAAAAAAATAAATTAAAATAAATAAAAAATAAAAAATAAAAAAATAAAAAAACAGGGAGCACTGGTCCTGCAGCCCACACATCAGACCGGCTCACCGGAAAATCTCCAGACCCTCCCGCAGCCACGCCGGGCCTGATTTTAATTATCTTGTGAAAAATTCCTTAATTTCTCACAATTTCAGTCATGGCGCCAACGGATGAGAGGAATAGATCGCTTGCCTCTTGGCAAAGAAACAAAAGGCCATTAAACCAGACCAGGGATGAAGAAGGGGAATTTAATACATTGGTGTTGCAGACAAAACAGTCCGTTGCCAGGCTGTTTACTGTGCGACATAATTACGCATAGGTGGTTGTAAAAATTGATCTTTGTGTGGACATGGCTTACAGATGTCCGCGTTGAGTCCACGTTGAGTCCGCATCAAGTATGCACGGACCTCCGTGGAGTGAAGAACGCCCGAGTATGTGGGAGCCTTAAGTAATATGGCTAAAAAAGAGGAAAGAATACTTTTGCAACCCAGTGTTCAGATACAACGGAACTGCATGTAGGCTCAAAATGTTAATGTAAATTTAATCAACTAAAATAGAAGCATCTGTGGAGAATAAGGCAGTGCAAGATCCAGCTTCACATTGGCACATTGAAACAGAAACTTTCAAATTTAGTAAAATATAAAACTCACCGTTTTAACTCCATTTACAAGACAGCTTTACACAATTTTTATTTAAACTAATAAAAATATTTAATAATTTAATAATGTCCTAATGTGTTTTACAACAAGGGATGAAGTGGATTACATCAGAACAATATTTGTAAGAATAAAAAAGAAGAATGTGTTAAAAACATCCCAGGCGTTGTCAAGGGCTTTCAGAAAAAATGGACTTTTAGCGAGGCACACACACAAAAACCAGAATTTAGTCTTCACTTATTAGATCATTAGCCTGTTTATGAATATGAGTGGCTGAGATAATAAATAGCTGGTCAATGATTTGTACCGTCTCCTGAGTTTTACATTTTAAAATATTACTGCTTCTGAAGTGAGGGGGAGTGGTGGCACAGAGGTTACAGAAGGTGGGCATGTGATCAGAAGATCGCTGGTTCAACTCACAGTAGTGACAACATCAAAATGTGGGTAGGAAAGGTGAACCACCCACACCTGCCTCCACCCTCATTTGCCCCAACTGAGCAAGGCCTTTAACTCGGTGGTCTGTGGTTGAGTCAGGAAGGACATCTGGCATAAAAACAATCACCAAGTTTTCGTACGTGTTACTTCACTATGGCGACCCCTGGAAAAGGGAGCAGCCGAAAGAAAAAGTAAAAAAAAAAAGTACAAATAAAAATGCTTCTGAAGTTGTATGCAGAGTGTGTGAGCCAGAGCACCTAATATAACTTTTTTAACATGTTAGATTATGAGTCAAACTTGCACTTCCTCCTTGCTGGCACTCAGCGTGTTAAGATCCAATTAAAAACTTAATGCAGACCACCAAAATCAGTCAAGCACATCTCTTGGCAACCACATAAGAACTTGACTTGAGTGACTCTGGCAGGTGAGATTTAACTAATTACCACAATTTCCTACTTATCCAAACACAAAGAGAAGGTTAGAGGTGTAAAGGTGGGTCCAGAGGGCAACATGGCAAACCGAGCTTTGAGAAACAGGTGCCAAGTTCTCCTATAGCTCCATCTGAAATGAAGAGGCTTAGATTTTCTTGTTTTCAGAATAAGTAAAACGCCAATAAATGTCCTCATCTGTACGTTGTTTTTTTTAATGGCTTAGATAATCCAAGCATGATCAATCCCTCCTCTCATACGCACGCTGCTGCTAAAGACCACACAGAGGGAAACGGTCTGACACTTACCCCCAAGTCCTAATAACCCACCACACTCAGCCATTAAACTCAGGTCCCACAGAGCAAACCCAAAACCATGTGACCACATGATTACAGTTTGAAAGCTAATTTTTTTAGCTAATGTCATGCAAGGCTTTTTTATTGAAAGGAGCCTTTTATGGAATTGAGTGTGTGGTCTGTAAAAAAAAAAAAAAAGATGAAAGCTTGTGTAAAGAGCCGCTAAGTAGATAAATCCAAAAACCATAGCTTGTGAAACGTATCAGAACAGATGCTCTTAAAAAAAAATTAAATGTCAGCAACAGTCTTAGCTGCAGCTTATTAAGAAAAATGTGTTTTAAACATCATTAGGTTTTGGAGTCAACTTTGTTAGCAAAATATATCATAAACCACTGGATTTAGTGGATTAATTTAATGTATAAATGATTGAATTGTGGAACCAGCCATGTCCAGGCAGCCACTGCAGCCAAATCAGGAAACTCTAAAATAGTGATAACTGTCAACTTTATAGATACATAGAGCCAAAATTTGGTGTGGTAGTAGCTGAGCATTTCCCTTAACACATACACTGAATATTTTTGCATACATTTTTGTAAATACCTGTTGGCATCAACCCTGTCTGTAAGCGAAATATCTCATGAAACATCAGATGGATTTGAATGAAACTTGCAGACTGTAATCATCGCAAAACAAGAAATGATGAACTTTTGTAAACTAAACAATTCAACATGGCAACCACAGATAATCAACTTAAAAACACTGTTATAGCCATTTTCTATTTTCTGACATCAGTTAACTGTAGTGGCCATCTTGAATTAGACTGTCAGATTGTTTTTTCAGTCTAACAGAATAATTCATGTTGAGTATTGTATTGATTTTTTTAAATCCTATAGTTTTTGTTTGGTTGGTTCATTTCAAACATTTTAACTATATACAGACAATCATTTTAAGCAAAAAAGCGATAAATGTAAAAAAAAAAGTGCACAAGTATCTCCACGTTTTGTTTAGCTCACATGTTGAAAGGGAGTGGGAAGAAGTACAACCTTCTTTTATCCCATCCCTTTATTATTACCAGTTATCAATTACATTATCCCTTATTTAAATCCTTATTAATACAACCATTAAAAGAAATAGATGTATTTATAATAGTCAGATATATACTATTTCTAAGTTATCATCATATTTTTACACATCTTTGCATTTCATGAAAATCGTTTCTTTATATCTTCTTTTAAACATTTTTATGTTTGGACATTGCTTCAACTCCACACTCACATTGTTCCACAGTTTCACTCCACACACAGAAACAAAAACTCTTCCTCACAGTGCGCACGTTAACAACTTTCTTCCTGAAAAAGAAACATACTTTGAATAATTACAGGTAACAGGTATGACTCAATGCAATCTGCTGGCTTCGCTACATAAATAATGTTATTAACTTACTTTGTAATAAATGAATGTTTCTGTTCAGTGCCCTGAGATGACTTCTGTTGTGACTTGGTGCAATAAAAATAAACTGAATTGAATTGAACTGTAAATGATAGGCCTGTTGCAATAAACAATAAATCAATTAATTGCATGATAAATGAAAATGAGATTGATAATTTTCATTTATCAGCTTTATCGTTTCTTCGTGCCTCTCTCTTTCTACTGGACACTGGATGATAAAAAGGTCAACTCTGGTGTTATACACTGAACCCTCCTATTCTCTTTTCTATTTAAAATCATTTTAATCATCCAAAATTGTGTTTTTGGGTTGTTAAAGGCAGCTAAGTTGAGAAGCTAAGCTACGAGCTAAGCTAACAGGCCGATCTCAGGGAAAAAAACCTCCGTCTTGTTGAAGCTCCAACATTCAGAGTTGAAACCAGTGCCTTCATCTAAAAAGTTGTTTTTCTCTGCAAAAAGAAGCTGAGAACGTGTTTACTGATTTTTTTTATTAAACGCTTTGTGTGAAAAATGCTATGCTAAAGAGCTCAAACCACACCGAGCGTCTGCCATTTTGAGAACTGAAGAGCGACAGCCCATGTCACATCAAGGGGCCTCCCTCCCATTTTTCTTAAAGCGACACGCTGCTTGCTCCCTCACTATCCATCCTTCTGTTCAAACAGTCTTATACTACCACCCAGTGGTCAAAAAATTGTACTACACTCAAACACATCTTAAATTTGACAATAATTACTAATTATTGTCAAATTTCAGACAATATTATTGTTTATCGTAATAATTTCTGAGACAATTAATCGCCCAGCAACATTTGTTATCGTGACAGGCCTAGTAAATGATCATTTTGGGATCTGAACAGAATTTGTAGTTTGGAACTCTACCAGATCTGTACATGTCAGAATTTCAAGCTGTAACAACAGAGTGTTTGATCCCTGTAAGCTGCGTTGTGAACGATACGAACAGCTTTTCCTGGAGAATAAAAAGCCAACGCAACTTTGTTAGGCCCGAGCAGCGAAGTGCTGCGAAGGCCTATTGTAATTGTAGTGTTTATTATTTTTTTTTTTTTTTTTTTTTTTTTTTATTCTTCCGCGCCTTCAAATGGCTTTTTGGGGGCTTTATCATATCCGAAAACTCACCAAATTTGGCGGACTT
>JARVLU010001196.1:33901122-33911324 GCA_031762415.1 Simpsonichthys santanae | reverse complement strand
TTTTTTTTTTTTTTTTTTTTTTTTTTTTTTATCTTTCTGGCTCGGCTGGTTCCAAATGCACAAAGATGCACCAGTTGTTTTGGCAGTTTTAGCTTTAGTTTAAGCGGCATACGCTCAAAGCTGCACAAGATTTTGTAAAACTCCATGCACACATAACATTTAAAGTCTTATAAAAGTTGGAAAATAAGATTCAAAATGTTTTGTATTTAGTATTAAAACATGTGAAATGTGGTCCAAGTGTGTGCTTTAAAGGACCCTTTTCCCATTTGTTTACGTCCACTGGCAACTCATCCACAACCCAGGCCAGAAATGCAAATCTCCAGCCTGCAGGTAGTGGTGGTGGGAAATGACAGGGCTCAGCCTCGCCTGTGATGAATCAGAGCACAGATAAGGTGCTTCATCCTTGTTCATTTGATATACCAAACCTCAGCCTAGAAATCAAATCAGCGGTTGTGTCTGAGGATTTGACTGAGTGCAGCTGGATGTTTGTGGGATCCTCTGTGCTTGAGATGAGATCAGTTTTTCCTCCAGCTACACTACTGGAGCGGAGTTTTTTTTTTTTTTTTTTTTTTTCCGACAAGAGTCGAGGATGTTTGTATGTTATACAGAAAGTAAGATCAATATCTGTCAGCTATAAAAAGCAACAACTTTTTGAAACCCCCCCCCCCCCACCCCTCCCTGCCTTCAGTTTATCTGCAGCGTTAAAAGCCTCAGCAGCAGTGAATGTTTAAATTCACCATTTCCCCTAAAAGTGATAAGAAGTATACATAGAAAATGTAGCAGTAACATTTTATCTTCACTTCTAATTAAACGTAAATGATAAAATGACTATGGCACATAAGTAATTAATTGTTACTAAATTTTATTTAAAGGAACCTGCGTAAAATTAGAGTGATTAGGTCAAATTAAACAGGTCTGTTTTCAGGTGGAATTTGACAATGGAGAAAGACTCAGAGGTGCAGAATGTCAAGTGGAAGGGAATTCCCATAGCAGGGGGCCAGAGTGGCTGAAAGCTAGGACCCCCGCGGTGATCAGACAGACTCGGGGAACAGTAAGATGAATGGAAGACCTAAGTGCACAGGTTACTGTGGTAATTTGCAAAAGATTCAAAAACTGCTGAGGAGCAAGGCCGTGAATGGTCGACAAAATGAGAGGCAGAATTTTATAGTCCATGCAAGATTTAACAGGATGAATGAAGCTGCTGAAGAATGAGAAAGGTGTGGTTAAACTAAAGGGTTCTGGTCATATTTGCAACAGAACACTGGGCCAACCGAAGTTAAAGAAGCAACGTTTGGAGTAGACCAAAGAGAAGGACGTTAACAGTTATTTGGATTGGAGTGACCAGTGTTTGTGCCAAAACAACTGTATTATTTGCTGTGAGGGATGAGTGTAGTACACAAACATGATTGTATCACTAATGGGTATTTGGAATGAGAGAGTGTTATCAAGGAAGATGCTGCCTTTGGGCAGGAAATTATTCTAGATTTGTCATTTGTTATTAAGAATCTGTCAAATTGTTAACTGGAAGTTGGGGGAGAATCAGATTTTGATTTATTGTTTGCAGTCACAAATGCAAGTGGGAGGTCGTGAAGAGATAGGCTTGGTGAAAATGTGCAGCTGGGTATCATCTATGTAGCAATGTTTATGTTGTATTTATGGAAGAGATGACCATGGGTTAGGAGATAATTATGAATGACAGACGCTCAAGGACGTAGCCCTGAGGGACTCCAGAGGAGACTGGATTGAAGGATCTGATCTGAATGAACGGAGAGATGTAATTTAAACCAATCTTAATCAATCAATAATAGTGATACATATATTGAAAGCTTATTTGTAATTATTTGTAACATGTTCATTTTTTATGAAGAAATGAAGGAATACTTGATGGGATTCTCCGTTTTACTAGTTATTTAAATAAATAAAACTATTGTTCCATGCAAATTAATTAAATACCTCCCAGTTTACTAATGTTTCTCTTCCAGCTCCTGGCCTTTCTTCAGGGTTTGTTTACGTTCTACCATGAAGGATATGAGCTGGCTCATGAATTTGAGCCATACAAACAGCAACTCCAGTTCAACCTACAGAATGTAAGTCTCAACAAGGCAACCAGCCACATAATCAGACACTACAGCTTATCATACCCTGATATACCAAGCAGACTTTCCACTGGTGCAATTGCACAGAGGATAGATGCTTTCAGTGTAGCATTGCAGGCAGTTACTGCAGGCCATTTAATGGCACTGTGTCAAAAAACACTTAAGAGTTGAAAATAAAACTACAGCCACTGCCGTGCCTCTTGCTTCCAACGCTGACCTCAATGCTTTCAGCCTGAGGGTCCAAATTTTTCTCTGACCCAAAATGTCAGTGGCGTTGCTCTGACAATTTTCTCTCTATAACCCTCTCTCCATGTCTTGATGTAGGAAGTTCTAATAGTAAAAGGGGAAGGTAAGGTTGTCTCAGCACTCTACTTTAAGCTGTAAAACAGTCTTACGCTGACCGTTTTGACACCACATCTTGAGCTTGGTTGTAGTCAAGTATATTTTTCCACTATATTAATAAAATGCTTTTTTTAAATCAATATTTCAGTCTGGTTGAGGTTAGGGTTTGAGTCATCAATAACAACGTGAAGGGATAGTTTGGTCATTTTTAAAGAGATGTTCTGTCCAATACTTATCAGTAGTTAGCACCTTATCAGCCATGAAATCACTCATATTACCCGGTAGTTGTTTAGTTAAGAAAAGGGTCTTGACTGGGGTTGAACAGGGAATGCAAGTACACCTTAATATTTTTGGTGCACGATATTCAATGGGAAGGAGTTACACTGTATAAAAATAGAGGAAGTGTGTGTGTGTGTGTGTGTGTGTGTGGGTGGGGGGTGCAGAGTGACGGATCCGCAGTGGTTCCCAACCCTGGTCCTCGAGGAACACTCCCCTGCATATTTTAGTTGTTTACCTGCTCGAACGCATCTGATCCAGTGATTTAATTACTTACTCAATCTCTGTAGAAGCCTGTTAATCATCCATCCACACAAATCAGGTGTGTTGGAGCAGGGAAACAACTAAAACATGCAGGATAGTGTTCTTCAAGGACAAGAGTTGGGAACCGGAGGGAGCAATTTTATCCACCAGGCACAATGGCAGTGGCCAATGATGGATTAATCTTTGACCGTCCACTGGCCACCCCAACCATCTGAGGAAACAAGTTATGCCTAGAAGTAGCTGTGCACCAAAATGAAAGTCCGTACCTCACTTGTTTGTCCAAGTTATCATGCTGACAATATGCACAGACGGAGGGAGGGTATTTCCAATTCCCCCTCATCCTTCAAAAACAAGGGTCGACAAACGGCGTCATGCAAAACCATAGAGGTTTTTAAATTGGTTAACATATTGGTATTTAATACTGGTATAGACAAAGTTGTTTTGTAAGCATGAACAACTACAGTATATGTAAAAAAATAAAAAACACGGAAGTTGTTTGGCTAGCCATTAGCCAAGCATGACAGAAACTTCTGCTCTCCATACTCCGTGCTTTATGATTAATATCATGCATGAAAACATACCAACTACTGATAGATCAATTTTAGCATGACCACGACTTCCCTTTAACATCATCATTTGTTTTATGCACAGACACGAAACAACTTTGTGAGCACCAAGCAGGAAGTGGAGAAGCTGATGCAGAGGATAAGGTCTGCAGATCAGGACTACAAGCCCCCAGGCCAGTGGACGATGGAGGGCTTCCTGTACGTCCAAGAGAAGCGTGAGTCTCCCAGGCCTCTCACTCCCACTTCAATTAGAGGTGCACGGTTTTACATCCATTACCATTAACATGTCGCGTTTTCCCAGCCTCTTCAGAAAAGATCCTCTCACACAAATCTCATTCTTCATCTAATTTACAGATTCACTTTGATGTGCTCTGAGATGTGTATGATGGAGGGGGGTTGCCACAAATAATAGATTTTTATCAGCGGTTATGAACAACTTTTGATTCATAACCGTTTAATTTGCCATTGATTTATTAGAAGTCTTTCCGGGTGCTATTTGATTCAGCCAAACGGTTCAAGCTTACACTGTATTTACCCCTCAGGTCCTCTGGGATGCACTTGGACACGTCACTACTGCACATACGAGAAAGGCAGCCAGACTTTCGCCATGAGCAACGCTGAAAACAAGTCAGCCGGGAAGCAGGTAATTCAGCGCCGTTCATCTCGCTTCGCTTTGCTTGTAGATTCATATGATAAACGCTGAGAGATTAAAAAATAAATAAATAAATAACAGCAAATGTAATCTGTGTGGGTGAAACAAAAAGCCCGCGTGTTTCTCTCCCCCGAGGGAGAGAAAGGAAAACCGTCAAAGCTACTGAAGTGGCACAGAAAACAAATGACTCGTTAACTCGAGGCGGACTGCAAGAAAAAAAAAAAAAAAAAAAAAACTACCGTAATAATACGACAAAAACTGCAAAGAAAAAAAAAAGAAAACAAACAGCTTTGCTAGATGAGCTGATATTATCTTACACTTCAAATACATTAACCCCAATTATTTTACCTGTTATGTATAAAAACTTATCAGTAACATCTGCATGGACATGTTCTAAATGAAGAATCACCGTGTGAACGCTGAGTCACCGTTTACACGGTTGTTTTTCTGTTTATAGTTTTTGCAGTCAGGCTACTTCTGCGACCTTTGTGCTATCTGCAAAAAACGTGTCAATCCAAATGTTGACCTCAAGAATAGGGTGATGGGATTTTTGGTTTTTGCAGTTTATACTTTGCAAACTATGAGCATTTATTGAAAATTCCTTCTGAAATGTTGTTCTCTTTGAAATCTGCGTCAACATACTTTCTGCTCTATTTTTATTTTCTTTTGCTACTGTTAGCCTTTAGCTACCGTTCTGGCACTTTTAGTGTTTGGCTAACGTTTTACTCCTGTTAGCCTTTAATTGGGGACTGCCTATTATTTGTCAGCCACCTATTATTATCCACCTGATCAGGGTTTCTTAACTTTATATCTTACTCTTCCATCATCTTTTATGCGGCCCGAAATGCAACGTGCAACCCCACAAATGTTATATCAGAATGACCGGCTCATTTCTTTTAATGGAGTTTCGAGTTACTATGGCGACGTCATTTGCAAACAAAGGCACCGATTTTTTTTCAGGCATTTTTCATAGACTGGTTGCAAATCAAATATCCAAGAGCTAAAAAGGAGGGAAAAAACTGTAAATCAGCCATTTGTAGAGATATTAAGCTGAAATTTGCTGTAGTGATAATTGAGAACAATGTCCAATAAATAATGAATGAAAATAATTCAAGATGGCCACCGAAGCTCAATTTAAATGGACTTAACTCAGCTATTTTCACACACACAGCTGAAATTTGGTGTGTTGTTAGCTGAGAACCTTCCCCTTCACATACTGAATCCAAATTTAAAAATCCAGGATGGCTACCATAGATTAAAAGAAAAAATGACTAACTCGTTGATATTTTACCATTATAAGCTGAAATTTGGTGAGGTGGTAGCTGAGCGCAAACCCCAATACTTAGTACTTTCCAAACAAAATTTTAAAATGGCCTCCACATGGCTGCCCCCGTCAAAATTTATCCAGGAACTTTCTAGTTTTAATAACTCACTGCTCAGCATTCTTTTCTTTGACCAAGATTTAGTTTCATTTACACAAAACTTGGGATAAAACCTCCATTATCTCAAATTCCGTATTGTTGCTGTTGTGATGAATAATTTGGGTTGTTGTTGTTGTATTGTTTTTTTGTTTTTGTCTCTTTGTGTTTCTGTTTTTAGAACGGCCTTGTCCCGAGTCAGCCTGAGATTTTCAAGCTCAAGTCGTGCATTCGGAGGAAAACGGACTCCATCGACAAGCGTTTCTGCTTTGACATTGAAGTGACTGGAAGGTCCGTGACACAACTCCGCAAAAGTGTCTTTCATATACTGTATTACATTTATCAACATAATGTAATTTTAATGCTGCATCCTTCACATCCATGCTTTGTTTTCCATTTGATCTTCATAAACCATGTACTATGTAAAATAGTTGCTAATCGTTAAAATAGTGTTACTTACCTTGTTATAGGTAAGGATATACAGTATATAAAACTCTTTTTTTTTTTTTTCAATTACCGTACAACTCTCTTTCTACGATCAGTGAGCTGCATGTGGAATGTTTTGTTCTCATGTGTTTTGTCTTTCTCTTTAACTCCTACACCCCGTTTGGATGAGCGAGACGAGTTCAGTTTGGGTTAACGTAGGCTTGTCACGATAACAAATTTTGCTGGACAGTTAATTATCTCAGAAATTATCGCAATAAACAATAATATTGTTAGAAATTTGACAATAATTAGTAATTATTGTTAAATTTAGGAAGAAATGTTGGTTAATTTTGCATGTAATACCTTTTTTGACCACTGGATGGCAGTATAAGAGTGTTTGAACCGGTGGATGGATAGTGAGGGACCGAGGAGCGTGTCTCTGTAAGAAAAATGGGAGGGAGGCTCCTTGACGTGACATGGGCTGTCTCTCTTTGGTTCTCAAAATGGCGGACGCTCGGTGTGGTTTGAGCTCTTTAGCGTAGCATTTTTCACACAAAGTTTTTTAATAAAAAAATCAGTAAACAAGTTCTCAGCTTCTTTTTTGTAGAGAAACACAACTTTTTACACAATGGCACGAGTTTCAACCGTGAATTTTGGAGTTTCGACAAGTTTTTCCCCCGAGGTCAATCTGTTAGCTTAGCTCATAGCTTAGCTTCTCAACTTAGCTGCTTTTAACAATCCAAAAATGTGATTTTGGACGGTTAAAATGGATTTTAAAGCGCTGAGAAATTTGTCGTCCGGTGTCTTCAGTAGAAAGAGAGAGACCAAGAAACGATAAAGCCGATAAATGAAAATGAGGTTGATCATTTTCATTTATCATGCGATTAATTGATTTATTATCGTGACATGCCTAGGTTAACATCTTCAAAGCCTCAATTAGCCAACATTAGAAGTCTCGAGCTCCGTTTGTGTCCTGCATGTTCTCCGTGTCCCCCTCCCCCGTCGACAAGCTCTTGTTTGCTGAATGTCTGCAACGTCCGTATTTATTCTCTGTTTTGAAGCCATCCCGTCTTCTCTCTGTGTCCGTGTCATTGTAGAAATGACATCTATCGTGGAACTCTTTTCAGGCCGCTTCAGTTTTTCTGTAAAGTCCGGTACGTGACCAGACCAGCGCTGCCCTTTCAGAGCATTTTGCATGTGCTGCATGTGTGCACCCCATCTTCCATTCAAATCTAATTACTGCTGGTGCCCTCTCTCACGCCTCACCCGATCAATATGAGCGAAAAGATAATGACAGTCATATGAGCTTTGATTTATTAAATCGGCTCTGTTTAGAAGTTGAAAATCTATTAGCTTTATGAAAAGACTCACTTTTGATTTATATTTATGCGTCAAATCTGCAATTCTATGTCCTAATAAACCTTACTGTAGAGCACAATAAGATCACAAACCTGCACAAAGCTCTGCTGAATGACACGACCTCAGCTGACTAAGCTGTCCATTATGAAGGCTTGATGTGAGCTAATCACTAAGATCTATACCACGGCTTATAAAGCGAGCAAGAGTTTAAAGTAATTACTGGACAGCAGCGTTAAGTCCTGCTCTGCTCAACTTCAGTAAGCGTTGCTGAGCATGGACAGCAACTGCAGTTTGTTTGCAGGGCAACTCATTTATCTTCCACTGCAACACCCAAAGGGTGCAGCCATAAAGACAACGCAGGCCCCACTCCAAACTCGTTCATCCATCCTTATTGGATCTCGAACGTGCTGTCACACCCTTGGCCTGCCCATGATTTTCCTAAACTTCGATTCCTATAGATTTTGAAATTGTGAAGAATTTAAATTTCGTATGGGATCCCTGATGAAATTTGAAGAATTTAACGTGAAACTTAGCAGCAACACAGCTTCACCAAAAACTGTGAGATTTGTTAGCTCTCGAAGCGCGTGTTGTGGGTAACTCTCAGCTACTTCCATATCAGAGTTTAGCTCAGTATCTGAAAGGCTGTGTTAATGCTATGTGTGATTAGCTGTGGCAGCCATCTTGAAAGGTAATATATGTGCGATTAATGTTTCGTTTTGCGTTTCAGTCAAATTCGTCCTGTTTTTCATGAGATATTTTGCTAACAGACGGACACAGTTTACTCCAACATTTACTGCAAACACTTTAAACTATGATCTTCAACAATCTGTTCCTCAGTGCTCAGATTATGTTGAGAATGACTCTCAGCTACCGAATTACCAAATTTTAGTTAGGTTTCTGTAAAATTGACAGATTTACGGCCTTTTTTGTGTTTGCCATAGTTGATTAGCTGTGGCAACCATCTTGAATTGGGTCGACTCTAAAAGTTAAACAGTTGTAGATGTGCATCCACTGATTACTTTCTGAAAACTTCATCAAAATTGATCATGGGTTTCATGAGATATTTTGCTAACAAACAAACAAACACAGGTATGATCGCATGCCTTTCATGGCAGGATAGAATAGTCAGCTCATAGTTTGTTGAAACGTACTTTAAAATATTGTGTGCATCAGAAGTGTGAATCAATAAATTAATATTAACTCAAAACCTGATTCTTTGCTAATCACATCTTTTTAATTTGGTTGAAATGATCTTTTAATTGTAACAAATGCTAATAAAATTAGCTCCGTGCTAATGTCCCCATGCTTTTAATTGGTTAAGTTTGGTTTTCCAGTGTCACCAGATTATTGTTTATAGTTGCAACTTGAAGCAGTGCTTCACTTCAAATCATTTGCAAACATCTCCTTGATGAGATTAAAGTTCTGTAAAACACGAGGAGGCAGTAGATTCTAAATGTGCACAGAAAAGTAATGCATGTTTGGTGCAGAAGGTGAATCACGCTAACATTGGGCATGTGCGGCTTTTAACTGGGAGTGAAATGTGAAGCACAGAGCTGAGTGAGGACACAGTCTGAAGTCAGGCATTTTGCACACGAGCTATTTTTGTTCCACTAGTCCTTTTATAGTTGAATCAGCCAGTGTCAACATGGTGTGTTCAGAGGCCCCGCAGCAATGACATCATACTGAGACCAGCTTTTCTCCTAAAACTTCCCAGGCATGGCGTTATGACGCTGCAGGCACTGTCGGAGTCCAACAGAAGACTGTGGCTGGAAGCCATGGATGGCAAGGAGCCGGTGAGCATCTCTGCCTGTTTATCTTTGAAATATTTATTTTGTGCTGGCTTGGTTTTGGCCACAGAACGTTTTAATGCTCACTTTGATAAGGGAAATAACTGTGCCATGATCAAATGATTTGTCACTGGCACCCTCTTCTGGTGACCAGGAGGTTTCATTTTATTATAAAGAAAACCAGGGTGATTTAAAGACTAAGAGCGTCTTTGAAGGAAAACATATCCCCAGCCATGTTTCAGGACGAATTTCTAAATTCAGCTACTACCAAATCAAAGTTAGCTGAATAACTGGAAAATCACTTTCTGAAAGTCTGAGTAAAATATGTCTAGTAGTTCATTACATATTTTGCTAACAGTCTAATATGGTTCATGTTAATAGGTACAGTAGTCCCTCGTTTATTGCCGGGGATCCGTACCCTGAAGACCTGCGATAAGTTAAAAACCACAAAGTAGGAATAAAAGTAGTAAGTAGTCGTTTATTTTATTGTGTGTGTGTATATATATATAATATATATACTGTATATGAAGGCGTTTTAAACCCTTCCCACACTCTTGCAATATTCTAAACAATGCTTCTAAATTCTAAATGCTCTAAAAGAGCACAGAATGTCATGATCTCAACTCCCTTCCTCCTCTTCTTTTTGCTACCTGTAAGCGCTCTTGGCCACGCCCACTTCTCCGCTCTGCATTGAACATCTGACCAGCTGATCAGCTGCGGCAGGAAGTTTATCCTGCAGCAGTAAGGGCTGCACAAAGCTGCAGATGGAAGCTTTTCCTGCAGCTCTGGTCTGCACAAATGTGCAGCAGGTGCTAAATAATTTAAGATAATTTATTTTAAATAAAAATTTCATGCCGACCGTGCAGCTCATCCATCAATCAGCCAATACAGTAGACTATATGCCACGGACATCCGTTCTGGAAACTTCTGCATTTCCAGTGGGATGACGCACTTCCGGTTAGCAGGCAACACGGAGTTAGTTATGGCTTTTTTCACGCGATCGCTGCATCGATGTC
>JARVLU010001196.1:33889565-33901022 GCA_031762415.1 Simpsonichthys santanae | reverse complement strand
TAGGAGCCGGAAGCGATGTATCCCACTGGAATTCTGACGGAAGTACGTCACCACTACCCGTGGCATATAGTCTATTGTCTGTCATGTCCAATCTTATTTTGAAAAACCTTGATAGAGCGAATCCACGATAAAAGAACTGCAAAGTAGTGAGAGACTTCTGTAATGCCAAAGTTTTAGCAAGATCTTCCACAATGACCCTTAACTACTACCCTACAAATATTTAGCTCAGTATCTTAATACTTACCATAATACTCAATACAATATGTAATACTCAGCTTCTTAATCTTAGTATCTTGGGGTCCAAGATGGAGTAGAGGCAGGGCAGCTGACCTGGGACCAGAAAGTCACAGTTTGACTCCCAACCATACATGTTATGGTGTCTCTGAGCAAGACACCCAATCCCTAACTGCTCCCTGGGCAGCGTACATACAGGTAGCTGCCCACTGCTCCACCTGGGTGTATCAGGTGTGATGGGTTAAATGCAGAGAACCATTTTTGCCATTGTATGGGAACATACAATGATGACAATCTCAGACATCCTTTCCCTTAAAATTGACTAAGTTAAAGCCGTTTTTGTCCCTCATCACAGGGCAAAGAGGGGGGATATGAAATACTCTCTGTCCATCCATCCATCTGTGCATGTTGTGATCATGATATCGCTTTTATCACTTATGAAAATAAGTGAGGTACCAGTTCCATTTTTGTGTGTGGCTACATCTCGGCGTAAGAAAGTGCATTATCAAAACTTGGGTTACAACATATGTGTCAAACTAGAGGCCCAGGGGCCAAATGTGGCCCTCGTTGACATCTTATCTGGCCCCTAAGATGATATGTTAAACATAAAATACGTATATCTCTTGATTTTTTTTCAGTAATCTTTGATTATGATGTCAAAAGCACAACAGAGAACCTCAAATGAGACCAATCAAACTCTTGTTGAGGAACCTGTGATCAAGAAAAGAGCTTGAGTGTCTGATTTGAGTTAATGTAGATTCTGAAAATGGCCTTTAGTTTGAAAAAGGTTTTAATTTTGGCCTCCTTTTGTAAGTGAGTTTGACATCCCCTGGATCACAATGTCAGAATCCAAGTTGGCTGCTGGGCTACATATGTAAACTAGGGAAGTTGGATAACTTGAAGAAATGTGCCAACTTTTATTTTACAGTGTAGCTGCATCTAGGCTTAAAAAATGTCCCTATCCCTGAGGTGGCTCTTGGGGTGGCCGAAGATTAATCTTCCAGCCGGTCTTCCAATCTTCCAAACCCCAGACGGTCGAAACAGATGGCCGCTCGTCCTGGGCCTGGTTCTGCTGGAGGTTTCTTCCTGTTAGGAGGGATTTATTTTTCCACTGTTGCCTTTGTTCAGTGCCCTGAGAGAACTTCTGTTGTGACTTGGCGCTATATAAATAAACTGAATTGAATTTAATCTATGACTAAGGCCACCATTAGCTACCTTGGCTACTCCATTGTGCCTGATTGTGGATAAAATTGCTCCTTCCATTTTGCCAGGATCTGTCACCCTGCACTGCATCACACAAGCAAACAAATAAAATAAAATAAACTACCTCTTAATTTTAAATACAATGTGACTCCTGTCCATTTGAATATTTTGCACTAAAAACTTTAAAGTTTAACAGATTTCCAGAAAAAACTATCATCTTGAGAACTACAAACAGTCACAATTCAAATCCTTCAGCAATGGGGGACATTGGCGTACCACTTGTACTGGCTAACATTGATTAGTTGTTGCATCCGTCTTGAACTGGGTTGACTCCAAAAGTTAATCAGTTTTAGATGTTATTCATATTGATTTTTTTTTTTTTTTTTTTTTTGCTTTAATAGGTTGATTAAAAACATACCACTGCTTATGAGATAATTAGTACAGACGAATAAACACAGACGCAAAGGCAAAAGCATTAACTTCGATAGCGACCAACATTAAAGATCAGCTAAAGCACAAGGACAGTGATGTAATACTTTTTTATTTTGTCTAAAATTAATTTAGAAGAAATGTCTTGATAATTTTCCCCCCATGTTTTCTTCAGATTTACAACCTGCCAGCCATATTAAGCAAAAAGGAGGAAAGTAAGTGTTTTTATCTTTTCAAACCTCTTTTATCGTTAAAATAAATTAACTAGAAAAAGTTGCATGTCCTGCGAAAATGCAGTGTGACTGACTATTGCTGAATGATTTTGCTGAAAGCTGCTGAAGAAGCTGAAACTAAGTACCAGTACCCTATTGGTATGCTGTTATCTGCTAACATTTAGCTACTTCTGCTTTTTGCTAGTGTTTTGCCATTTCTGGCTATTAGCTAACATTAGCCTGCTTTTTGTTAGCATTTTGATTCTTCTGCTTCTAGAATAGTTTTTCTGGCTTAGTGTTTTGCTTATTCTAGCACATTTGTGCTTTACTGATAAAGTTTTGACACTTTTACTTCTAAGCTAACATTTTCTGCAATTTTTGACAACTTATTTTGACTCTTAGCTAGCGTTTTCCTGCTTGTTGCTAGCATTTTTCTACTTCTGACTCTAAGCTGGCTTTTTCTTGCTATCTGCTAGCGTTTCCGCAAATTGTTCAATTATTTTTGGTTACATATTCAACTTTTCATATTAAACAAGTAGTGGTGGTTCAGCAATTGAAATGTACAGTTTGGGTTCAGCTTCAGCAAATTTCAGCAAAATTATTGAGCAAAAAGCATTCACCGTGCATTTTTGCAGAAAATGCTATTTTTTATAGTTAATCTTGTTAGTTTGAGCACAGGCATAAGGGAAAGCTGATTATCCCAACATGATGTGTAATTAACTCAACCACTAAATGACATGTCAACCCTCCTCCTGTGTTTTATTACAGCGTATCTTAATGAGGCAGGTTTTAACTTCATAAGGAAATGCATTGACCTGGTTGAGAAGAGAGGTGAGGCTTTTAAATGTTCAGGTTTTCCTGTGTCAGATTATTTGTCTGGCACTAATTATGATTATGATTATCTTATTTTTCATTCACTTGCTGTGGCATGTGCCAAACCTAAACTGACAGTGTATGTCCTTTGTGCTTTCCTTTTACAACATAGGGATAAACACAATGGGGTTGTACAGAATCGGAGGGGTCAACTCTAAAGTGCAGAAGCTGATGAGCACTGTGTTTTGTAAGTAGCTGAAATTTAACATGATGGCTCTAAAAGTTGTTGGGACGCTCGTAGGGGTCATCCAACACCAAATACATAGTTGAAACTAGTGGTGTCCTGCTACCAGCCTCAAGTACTCATACTTACAGTGATGGGCACAGTTCTACTAACAGCTACAGCACAACTCTTTTTTTTTTTTTTTTTTTTGTTGTTTAGCAGATGAGTGTTTTTTCCAACTTTGGAAATCCATCCATCCATTATATTTTACCTGCTTTTTCCTTTTTGGGTCACAGGAGTCACTGGTGCCCATATCCAGTTATCACTGTGCAAGAGGCTGGGGACACCCTGGACTGGTCTCCAGTCCATCACAGGGACACTTAGAGACAAACAAGCATTTGCTCTTTATTAGGTTTCACTAACTTTGTCCACTAACAATATTCACAAGCTTGTTCCTGTCTGTAGTGGGTGTGTCTCAAAGAGTTTGTTTGGTACACTATTGACTATGCGTACAGATTACGATGATGGGTGACGTTGTCTTAGCATTTAGGGGTTTAGTGTTAGCTTACACTGTTTTTTTTTTATTTTTTATTTTATTTTTTTTACGTTTAGTGGTTTAACGTTAGCAAAGCTAACTTTTTGGTTAGCAGTGGCCACTTCTACGCATAAAAACACCCTGATATTTCAAACCGATACCTCTTTCTGCTTAGTGACATCATTTCCTCTTCCACTTTGCAAGTAAAAGAGGCCATCCATCAATCCATCCATCATCTTTCGCTTATTTCAAAGTCGGGTCATGGGGGCAGAAGCTTGAGCAGTGAGGCCCAGACATCTCTTTCCACAGTCACCTCTTCCAGCTCTTCTGGGAGGATTCCAAGGCGTTCCCAGGTCAACCAAGAGACATGAGAGAATAATGGCGCGGCGTGGGTCGGAAGTATGGTGGAAATACAGTCTGGCGCACGTCTGGCAGGGAAATATTGTGCAATATCCGACCCGCGCCGAGAGGTGGAAAAGGGGCAATAGTCTCTCCAGTGTGTCCTGGGTCTTCCCCGGGGTCTCCTCCCAGTTGGACATGCCCGAAGCATCCTTACCAAATGCCCGAACCACCTCAACTCGCTACCTTATCGTGGTGGAGGAGTTTGTGCGTCTGAATGATCCTAGGAGCTATGCTGTCGGGAGCAATTATAATTGCCTCTGGTAGGGTCTCCCAAGGCAGATTGGTCCTAGGTGACAGACCAGACAAAGAACGATTCAGAAGATTTTTATTAACAAAACAAAACAAGGAACTCGTGTCCCTTGCCCGGACGTGGGTTACTAGGGCCCCACCCTGAAGCCAGGCCTGGGGGAAGGGCTCGTCGGTGAGCACCTGGTGACTGGGTACCCATAGAGCCTGGTCGGGCTCAGCCCGAAGGAACAGCATGGGTTTGCCTTCCTGTGGACCCACCACCTGCATGAAGGGCCATAAAAGTCGGGTGCATGATGCTATGGCCAGTGGCCGAAGGCAGTGGCCGAAGGCAGTGGTCAAAGGCAGTGGTCAAAGGCAGGGACCTTGGCGCTCTAACCCTGGTTTACCAAAGTTGGCTCATGGGACATGGAATGTAAAAGAGGTCATTTTTTAAAATAGCCATAGTTTAGATATCTTTTAATATAAAAGGTGACTTAAAACAGCAGAATGTTTGCTGTGTTCATAATAAACATGTTTTTCTACAGTCATTGCGTAATGTATAAGTAATAACTCATTAACTACTCTGTATCAATACTCAGTATCAGCAAGTACCCATACATGAAATACTTGTACTTGTACTCCATCTGAAAAAAAAAATAGTTTAAACAAAATTAAAATTATTTGAAGATATACTGTATTACTAAAAGCATAATTTATTGGCATTATCATGATATGTTTTTTGTGTTCTTACCTTTTTTTGTGTTTTCAGGGTCTTTGTGTTCTCTTTCAGCAGATTGCCCTCTGCGTTACCCTCCAGTTAATTTTCCCAGATGGTTCCAGTTTAGTTAATTAGTTTCTACCCTTTAAATATCCTCTTGTGTTCTGAATCCTTGTGGGTCCATTGTCATGTCTCGTTCTCAGTGGAGATTCCCTGGGCTTCAGCCAGAAGTTTTGTTTGGAAGGACAGGGTTCCCAGTGTTGTCAGTTATCCAGACGCATGGATCCATACCTTGACTCCTTTTTTCTCCCATCGTTAAACCAGAACCTGGCAGGCATACATTTCAACATACTGTTCCAATACATTAAAATAGCAGATATAAATTAATACATCATAAATATTATTATTTTAAAAGCATGCATAATGTATTCAGCCTTGAATGTCACAAGTTTTAAACAAAATGTGTTGAGTATGAGTTAGCTCCTAGCTCACGAAAGCTTAGCTCAAAGTGACTTCATTTTAGTCTTTTTTTGTCTTGGCTGTAGTAAGTTATCAGTGGCTGCCTTTTTTTGAGTTAGTCTGACACAAGAAATTACATGATCGCCTGCCATTTATGGCAGCAGGTGTTAAAGTAGTATAATTGATGCTGGGGCTAATCATACTGTCATTAAACCCTTGTTTTATTGGCTAATTAATGGTTTTGTTGCATCAACCTGGTATTTTGGGGATCAAAAGCCTGTTTTATTTGATATTTCAAAGTAATATCAATAATATACTGTATATGATTTTTTTTTTTTTTTTTTTTTTTTTTTTTTTTTTTTTTATTTTATTTTTATAACTTCTAACTCTTCTGGTGCAATGGTTCCCAAATATTTTAACTTCCAACCTACAAAATGAAAATAACAAAGGCTTGTGAACCCATTTATTATCAGCCTATTATTTGTACCTCACTTTAAATGTGCAACAAATGATAATAATTCAAATAAACATGAACACAATCTTAACAAAAACAGTTTTAACATCCATAATATAATTTGTATTTATTCATGAGTACTGCGTTCATTCTTTGTGACAGTCACGGTGAAAATACATAATAAGGATTCATTTCTAAATCTAAATTGGTATCTGGAGAGTATAAAGGACCAACATCTAATGCTCTGTGACCCACTTTGGGGTTAGGAACCTTCAGTCTGATGTCTGTGGTGTGTTCAGCGTGGAGGAAGAGCTCCTCTCTGTGGCACAACTGTTTAACAACATGGCCTCATGTTATTTTGTCATTACTTATTAAATGACCCAAAGTAATCTTGTTTCATACATTTCATACATATGTGTGGGAAACGTCAAAGTGAATTAAATGTGTGTGCTTCTCCTTTTTTTTTTAAATAAGATCCTCAGTGTTTTTAATTCTCGCTCACATATCAGTCCTCCTTTTGAGTAGGTTTCTTCTTGTGCGATGTAAAAGCGGTGGTGACGTAAAAAATAATACTTTAATGTATTGTCAACAGCTTCAAAGGCGCCTGCTGATATGGAACTGGATCCAGAGATGTGGGACAACAAAACTATCACCAGCGGTTTGAAGAATTACCTCAGGTCAGCTCGCCCTGCCAGCTGCGGGTCCTTAACGGGCAGGAGTCATCTGTGCCTCCATTAAAGTACTTTAAAACCACCCTGCTGTTAGCGGTGCATTCAGTGCCATCACTGACTCACAGAGCAAGGTGGCTGTGTTCAGAGGACTCATGTTACTAAATCACAACTATTCTTTTTTTTTTTTTTTTTTTTTTTTACCCAGATGTCTCTCTGAGCCTCTGATGACCTTCAAGCTCCACAAAGATTTCATCATGGCTGTCAGTAAGTTTAATCAAAGTTACAGTTACACTTGTTACACTTCTTTAATTAGCATTGAGCAAATGCTGATTCTGCATTCACTTTGTTTTTTCTGCTTTTATGGTTCTGTATGTTTAGTTTGGACGGCTGTGGCTGAGTGGTTAGAACAGTCGTCCTCCAATGTAAGAGTTGGAGGTTTGATTCCACCAGCAATCACATGTTGAAGTGCCCCTGGGCAAGACACTGAACCCTTCATTGCCTCTAATGTGTGTCCCATTGGTGCATGAATGTGATCTAAAGCACTGATTATTCTTCGTAAAAGTATAGTAGAACGCTGTATAAATGATTAAATGAGGACACAGATTGTGATGTAAAGAACTGCCTTTTGTTACTTTCAGCTAGCATTTAGCTTCTTTTAATTTTTATCTAGTGTTCTGCTCCTTTTAGTTTTTAGCTGCTGTTTGGTTTATTTTAGCTTTCAGCTAGTGGTCTGCTCTGTTTAGTTTTTATCTGGATTATTTTTAGCCTTCAGTTACTGTTTTGCTCCTTTTAGTTTTTAGCTGCTGTTTGGTTCATTTTAACCTTCAGCTAGTGTTCTGCTCTGTTTAGTTTTTAGCTATCGTTTGGCTTATTTTAGCCTTCAGCTAGTGTTTTGCTCCTTTTAGTTTTCAGCTGCTGTTTGGTTAATTTTAACCTTTTGCTATTGTTCTGCTCCTTTTAGTTTTTAGCTGTTGTTTGGCTTATTTTAGCCTTCAGCTAGTGTTTTGCTCCTTTTAGTTTTTAGCTGTTGTTTGGTTAATTTTAACCTTCAGCTTGTGTTCTGCTCCTTTTAGGTTTTAGCTACTGTTTGGTGTATTTTAGCCTTCTGCTAGTATTTTTGCTCTTTTAGTTTTTAGTTGTTTGGGTTATTTTAACCTTCAGCTAGTGTTCTGCTCCTTTTAGTTTTTAGCTGCTGTTGGGCTTATTTTAACCTTCAGCTAGTGTTCTTTTCCTTTTAGTTATTAGCTGCTGTTTGGTTTATGTTAGTCGTCAGCTAGTATTTTGCTCCTTTTAGTTTTTAGCTGCTGTTTGGTTTATTTTAGCCTTATTTCCTTTGAGGAGCGACACTCAGTTCTTACAAAGTAGCAACTATCAGTCGAGCAGAATTTGAACCAATTCAACTCCTTTCATGTAAGAAATGGCTCCATGTTGCGTGTTTCAGATCTGCCTCATCTCATATTCGGCTCAGAAGTTAAGCTGGTTTTATTTTTGTCTTTCTGCACAGCAGGATAGCCTTTTGAAATAAATTAAGCTGATCTTGAATATGCCCAAAGATTTCTTCATGTTTACAAAAAGAATAATGCAGAAGTAACAAGAACCTTTTCTGGATAATTTACACAACCCTAACACAGTCAGATTAAAGTATTTCACGCACGATTAGTGGTAAATAGTAAATGGATTGTACTCTAGAACACCTTTCTATCTTATCAAGATACTCAAAGCTCTTTACAACACAACCTGTGCCCTCACTTACCCATTCATACATCACTCTGCTAGATCTGTACAAAGACTAATCAGTGCTTTATAGCATTCATACACCGATGGGACACACATCAGAGGCATTGAGGTTCAGTGTCTTGCCCAGGGACACTTTAACATGTGACTGCTTGTGGAATAGAACCCCCAACTCTCCAATTGGAGGATGACTGCTCTACCCACTCAGCCACAGCTGCCCCAGTCATAATGAATCATAAATGTATTCATCTCGTCCCGTAGCGTTGTGTTACTGGGGATTCTCAGCGTTAGGTTCTTGCTCTGAATATCACCGGTCATTCTCTAAATTATTGGTTCTGTGGTAAAATCACAGCAACCATTGCTCTAGTTTCCGTATTCCATCACTTAGAGGAAACCGTATCGATTGCTTCAGAACGTGTCTCACTATCAGCAAAGTAAAAATATTTCTCCGCCAAGATATTAAGTCTATTGAAGACTTGAATCAGCCGAGGTGCAAGTTTTGACACTTATGCTTCAAGTTCCCGTTTATTGCTGTTATGAATGGCAGGTTATCATGTACAAAGTAATTGCCTGTGTGCATGTGTGTGTGTGTGTGTGTGCTTATGTGTGTTCAATAGTCTGTTAGCAAAATATCTTGTGAATCTCTCAAAGAATTAATCTACAGCTGATTAACGTTTGGAGTCCAAGTCAAGATGGCGTCCACAGCTAATTAACTCTAGCACACGTTCATTCAACCTTTATGTGTACAGGTTAATCCCATTGAGCCTTGGGGACTCTTTTACAAGAGAAACCTGGAGCATGATTTTCTTCTTAAATTTGACTGATTTTGTGCTAAAAATTTGATGTGGTAGAAGTTGCCATTTTATCATAGATCCTATTCTAACTATTAACAGATTGTGTAAGAATTTGCAGCAAAGCGTGAGATTATGCACATTGTTTTTTCCGAGGTTTGGCCAAAATGGCTACAACGCTGTCGTTTCTCAGCACAAGCATTCCTTCAAGGAATGCTACGCTTATTCACTTATATTGTTTGTTTCCACAGAGTCCGATGACCAGAACTACAGGGTGTGTGCTGTCCATGCTTTGGTCCACAAACTACCAGAGAGGAACAAGGAAATGCTGGAGCTCCTAATAAAACACCTTGTCACGTATGTGCTTCTGAAATGAACCGCTTACAATCTGGGGTGGAAATGGTCGCCTTCTCAAGGAGGACAACAAATGGCTCAAACTAATTGAACTTTCTTCACCTCTTGTTTTCTATTTAAAGAGTTTCTGCACAAAATCAGTCCAACTTGATGACGGTGTCAAACCTGGGTGTTATCTTCGGCCCCACGTTGATGCGCTCCCAAGAGGAGACTGTTGCTGCTATGATGAACATCAAGTTCCAGAACATTGTTGTGGAAATACTCATCGAGAACTTTGATAAGGTGATGCGCCGTTCCACGTTATCCATGTATTCTACTGTATGAACACATATCTCTAGGGCTTTACTACAGCTGTCATTCAACCACGGTTCCTACTGATGCATTTGTATTTTTTAGATACTTTTTTAAACAACTTACATTTTTGTACGCCCGTCAAAGACAAGGTCAACATTTGCACAAACATTTTGGCGTATTATACAGATCAAATTTAAATTAAATTAACATTATTTGAAACAGAGAAGTAGCAAAACATGAAAAAGTAAACAAAAATAGATATTTAACTAAAATGTGTAATTCCGTTTTGTTATTTTCAAATGTTGTTTAAAACTCTGGTCCACTGTACGTGTTTTGATATTGTCTTGGTTTGTCCGTCCTTAGGTGCGTATGTTTTTTTTTTTCAAGAGAGACCTGTTAGGGAGCAGATGGTGGGGGTTAAGGGTCTTGCTCAGGGGCCCAGAGCGGAGCGAATGAGGTGTTGTCGGTACCGGGGTTTGAACCGGCGATCTTCCGATCACAAGCCCACCATCTAACTGTCTAATGTCTATAAACTTACTCTCGTCTCGCCCATAACTTCTGATCTGCTCATAAGCATCATCTCTTGACAGTGTTGAATATGCTTTCATCACCCCAGCTTCAAGATCAAGGTCAAAAATCAAGGTCAAATTTAAAACAAGGTCCATGCTTCTCCATGCCATAACTTGTGATCTGCTCAACTTGATACACATAAGCATCATCAGTACATAAAGTGCTGTGCACACTTTTCATCACCCAACTTCAAGGTCACAAATCAAGGTCAAATTTAAAACAAGGTCCATGCTTCTCCATGCCATAACTTGTGATCTGCTCAACTTTATACACATAAGCATCATCAGTACATAAAGTGTTGCGCACACTTTTCATCACCCAACTTCAAGGTCACAAATCAAGGTCAAATTTTAAACAAGGTCTATGCTTGTCCAGGCCATAACGTCTGATCTGCTCAACTTGATACACAAATGCACCATCAGTACATAACATGTTGTATGCACTTTTCATCACCAAGATTCAAGGTCACAAACATTGTACAAGGTTTTTACTTGTTCTTACTTTGTTGCCCTTACTTACGGTACTTATTTACTACTTTTATGCATTTAATTTTAAAATACTGTTATGCTAATTTAAGCTTTTTACTGTGGTTTTGTTAATTTAAGCTTTTAGATACAATTTTTATTACAAAGTAATTAGTTTTAGTCTAAGATTTTATGCATTTAACATTACTGGTGTACTAATTTTATATTTTAGCTATGGTTTTGTTTATTTTGGTTTTTAGCTACGGTTTTGTTAATTTTGGCTTTTAGCTATGGTTTAGTTAAGTTTAGATTTTAGCTACCGTTTTGTCCTTACCTACGTATTTACTTGTCTTTACCATAGATAAATAGCGTTAACTTATGTGTTTGTTCATTGCCCTGAGATAACTTCTGTTGTGACTTGGTACTATAGATCAACTGAATTGAATTGAACTGAATTGAATTGAATTGAAATTGTCTGTTTCGTTGCTACAGTCTGTGTATGATAGTTTACCGACAGACGTATGATGTGCCATATTTCAGTACATGTTTGTACTACATTAATTCACAACAGTTAACCTGGTGAGGTCATCTAACAAGGTTAAGTCAGGTCATCTGGTCAGATTCTTTGTTGAAAGAGGACGAGGACCTGACTTCACCTTGTTGGGGTTT
>JARVLU010001196.1:33867185-33884889 GCA_031762415.1 Simpsonichthys santanae | reverse complement strand
CCGGTTTTATCGCTATAAGAGCGAAACGTCTTCTTACTACAAATAAAGTCCAGTTGTTTCTGTATTGAACCTTTTTTGACATTAGAACAGAGGTAGGTTTTTTGTTGTTGTTGTTGTTGTTTGTTTGTTAATTTTGTCCAAGGTTTTAGAGTGACAGGTTCTGGCGAGAGGAGGGAACATTTTAATTTACCACCAGGCACAGTGGAAGAGCCAGGGGGTGGCCAAACGTGGCTTTGACTACCTTATATCCTTATACCTTTGTCCACCCAAGTAACATTGTAGTCATTTGAGGGAACTATACTTTTAAGCAATTTCAAAACTAGAAAGTGTAATTTCACACACACATTTATATATTCGTACCTCAAGGTGGGATAGAGCAGACAATAAAAATCCACAAGTTTAATAAAGTTGGTTTAAAAAAAAGGTTAGTTTTCATTTACCGTATTTTTTGGACTATAAGGTGCACTTTAAATCCTTTAATTTTCTCAAAAATCAACAAAGTCTTATAATCAGATGTGCCTTATGTGTTAATTCTGGTTGTGCTTACTGACCTCGAACTGATTTTATGTGATACAACTGAACAATGGTGAGGGTTATTATGAATGGTTGAATAAAGTTTGACTTATCTGACTGTTTTGTTTCACTTAATGCGCCTTATAATCCAGTGCGCCTTAAAATCCTGTGTGCCTTATGTATGAAAACAAACCCATTCACTGATATTGCACCTTAAACTGTAAACCGGTGTGCCTTATAGTCTGGAAAATACAGTATATCTTCCTCACATTTTATTGGTTTTCACATAATCTTAGCTTTGCTTTAGCATTAACTGTTGAAGTCAATCCTGTTTGTTATAGCTGTCTCATATTGGACACATTTTAAAAGACATTTTTGAAAGTGATCAGTGGACATACTGTACATCTCCAGCTTATTAACGTTTGGAGTCAGTAAACTTCAAGATGGCTGCCACTGTTAGCAAACCACAAAATGATTCAAATTTAGTCAGTTTAACAATTGTTGAGCTAGAATGTTTGATTATAGAGATTCATCAACTCTTTTGCATTACATTGTGTTATTTTCAAGGATTGACCAAAACAAGTACAATTTAGACATTTCTTGACATAAGATGATCTTAGTCGTTAACTCTGGTGGCAGGAGACGTACAGTATTAATAAACAGTGGACAACTGTTCAGCGTGAAGCCAATATTCAGTTTATTGGGCTTATGCAAATTTTCAACCCAAAGAGCCTTATTTACAACCACTTAGCAACAATCCTTCCTGTCTTCCTTCCTCCTGTTCCCTCTCTCTCCTCTGGGTCGTCAGTCGCCTCAGTCGTCTGTTTATGAGAATTGAGAGGTTTCGAAAATCAGATGAGTATGTGTTTGGAGATTTATGTCTGTGTGCTGGTGGGAGAGCTGCCTTTAATTATGTTCTGCCTGCTCTGAGGTTGATGTGACCCAGCAGCAGTCTGCGCTCGCTCTCCCGGGACCGATAGATTGTTTGACTTGTCGTGTCTGAGGAGCACACGGTCTCCGAGTAGTTTCTCTGTTTAGCGCCCGCCCAGCTCGCCCTAGGCTCTGCTGTGCCCTTGACTCCTGGATTGTTGTGCGCAGGGTCGAGTACATCTACGTTATACGTCTCCGTTCGGTACGTTCGACTGACTCTGCCTGGAGGAAGGAAGCCTCCCTTATTGTGACATCACGCCTTTCACTTCGTTGGAAACAATGTGAAAAGGAGACAGGCTTATTTTGGTCCAAGAAATGTTGGAGAGGAATAAGTTTCTCCCTGAGGCAGTACAGTTCATTTTCTAGGCTACAAATTATCCACTGTTTCTAACTCTGTTCATCTGATTACTGGTCATATGTGTCTTTTTTTCTTCTGAAGTAGTCATTACATAGTAACTATATAAAATGCTGTAGTCTCAAAGAGTTTACTCCAGTAGTTTTCTAGAAATATCGATATGCAGTTCTAACATGCAGGTACTCACTCAATGTAAGCGAAGCACTCGGCTGAATCACGTGGAAGCTTGAATTGTGTGCTTGACCTCCATTAGGCTGGACTTAGTCTGTAAACAAATGGCGTAATTGGACAAATGTCAGAGAGGACATTTAAGTCAAAATATAAGATTGAATCTGCTGTTAAAGAAAATAGAACGAATGCTTTACACGACAGTCACAAATGCTGCTTACAATTATTCCATTCACGGACACATTAGGCATCAGTACAAGAAAACATTGTGCAGATTTTGACTGATCTTCATGACTTTGCAATGAGTTCATAGGCGTCGCAACACTTATAATGTAAGGGGGACGTGTCTCTCTCACATTTAAAAAAATATTCATTTGGAGCCCCCCACATTTCCCATGAAATATTCATTCACCCAGCGCTGTTTCTATTTCTTCATGAACAAATCCATTCCACTTGATTAATAGGAGAATAATCAAACCGCTGAAAATCCACTCCAGGTTTTCCTTGTTACCTACCACAACTCACCACACCGCATGCAGTGTTTCCTCTAAGTCACTTCTTGGCTTGGCAGGACACAACTCGTCAGGGGTTTTTGTCGGGAGGTGGGGGGTAGTGTTAGGATGCGTGAAAGAAGCAGAGCGCTACGTCGCTAGCATCTTAGCTAGTGCATCTGTATTGTGTGCCGCTAGCTTAGCACTTCATTAGTCTCAGCAGTTGTCAAGAAGCAGAGCGTGCTCTATTCAAACAAGGAGAGCTGTCGGTCAGGCTACATCTTGTTGCTCTCTAAAATAGTTATTGAATCGTTTTCTTATGTAGGTAAACACAATGTTTAACGATCTGTTAAAATTCACCAAAATGCAGGAAATGGCATTTACTTTATTCAAAATTTTCTGGGAGAGGACACCCAGACCCCTTGCCCCACCAGACAGTGCACCCCCCACTCCCCCACCCTACATTGCAAATGCTTCTGACGCCAATGAATGTTTGTTTCTAAGTGAATATATTGTCCATCTCAAATGAAAAAGCTGATTAGGTTTTGTCTCTTGCTGTTTTAGGGTTGCAGCCAGAGCGCTGTTCTTTGAAAACCCGCCCCCCCAACATTCTGCACCTGCCGGAAGGTTCTGTAAAAGCATGACAACATCTCCAACCAGTAGTCCTAAGTCGTGTGTTGACGTTGCCTCTTTATTTTCTTCATGTGTTTTTTAGAGATGCCAAGGCGATGTACTCCTGTGAGGCAGAGCACAGCAATGAGCTCAGCTTCCCCCAGGGGGCGCACTTGACCAACGGTGAGTAAAAACACCCAGAGATATTCTTCAGATTACTTTTTTTTTTTGTTTCCTGCATGAAGGTTCACTGAACAAACTGAGTTGTGTGTGTTTCATTTTGTGATGGCTTACAGAAAAAGCTTTTTTTTTTTTTTTTTTTTTAAGAATTTGGGAGAGGTATGAAATCATGTTACCCCCTCGAGATTCTTTGTTTCATTATTATTATTTGCGTCTTATTATTTTTTTCCTTTATGGGGAGATGACTTGGCCCATAACCAGTGCAGTCAGGTCATTGTAACCTAGTGATGGAAGGCACCAGTGCCTGTTCCCTGTTAACACAGCCAGCAGAGCCTGCAGCCAAATACAAAAACGTCAACAAATGCTCCCTTCCATTTACAAGCAGGCAGATTGATTTTATTACTCTCCGCATTAGAAGACCATTTTTCTCTTTGTCCTTATTCAGCATACCTAATGTAGATTGTGTTATAAGCTTTTATAGCTGTTTCTTTCTCTTTTTTAAATAAATTGAATCAATCATGCTGATACTTTTGTTTTCTCTTCTGGTTTTGTTGCTTGTAAGCTTCTGAACAGTAAAATATATCCCTGGAAGTGACTTTAAAGATCAATCTGACCCTGAATCGACAATAATGTGTAAATGACGTGGGCTATAACAGACGGAGTAATTTTCCTCAGCTGATGCAGATTCTTGAGTCTGGCTCTCCTTTCTCGGAGACTGAAGGATGTTTTGCTCTTCTTTGTTTTTTTTTTTTTTTTAGTGTACCCCTCCGTGGAACCAGGCTGGCTCCAAGCAACGTACGAGGGAAAAACAGGTTTAATCCCAGAGAATTATGTTGTTTTCCTGTAGCAGATGGTACACACTTTTTTTTTTTTTTTTTTTTTTCTTGGCATCCATAGAAAAACCACACAATGTTTATAACTGTAATAATTTGTGCATTTTTATGAGTTATCTAGCAGGACAGTTGTGGCTATTGCAGACCAAACGCATTGCGCCTCATTCTGAACTTGTGATGCGTTTGAGGGATCTGCAAAGACTAGGAGGAAGTAGAGATTACTGTAAAATATAAATATAGAAACAGACCACTGCACTGATTTATTTAATTAACCCACAAAAATCACTAAAACTTCACCTGTTACAGATATTTTGTTTTCAAAAAATGCTTCATCTCCTCTGAACTTCCTGTTTTATCAGCCTTTATCAAAAATGTGTTCCCTGGTGAACATTTTCACTTACTGTACCTGAACAAGCTGTGATTTCAGATAAGAAATGTAATCTATTCTACAACTCCAATTAAAAACTAAAAGTTGGGACATTATGTTAGATGCATTTTAAAACAAAATGCAATGATTAGCCAATCTCTTAAACCCATATTTTATTCACAATGTAATAAAGTAAATATGGTGTTTGTTGAAACTGAGAAATTGATCATATCTGGAGAATAAAATTTGATTTGATTTGATGTTTATTTATTCATTTTAAAATAAGGAAAATATAAACTGTACAACAGCAACACATCTTAAAGACGTTAAGATTGGGGCAACAAAAAGCTGTAAATGTTATATGTACCAATAATAGATGATAGGAGGAACATTTTGCAACTAAATAAGGTCATTTGCAATTAATCAGTAAGAGGACTCCATATAAAAAGCATTTAAGAAAGACGGAGTCTCTTAAAAGTAAAGTTGGACAGAGGTTAACCAGTCTGGAAAAACTGTGGAATAATTTCAGAAACAGTGTTTCTCTTTGGACAGATGAGAAAACTGAATGTGTCATCATCTACGCTTCATAAAACCATCAGAGCGTTTTAAGAATCTGGAGAATGAAGAGAAGAAGCCAAATGTGAACTCCACCCAGAGACGTTGGCGTCTTCTATGAGCTCGTTTAAAATGGACGGAGGCAAAATGGAAAACTGTCCAGAAGTCACTGTGCGAGGGGCGGGGTACACCCTGGACAGATCTCCGGTCCATCACAGGGACACATAAACGAGACAAACAACCAGAGAAGGTGCTATTTATAAGACTGAGCTGAATACAGCTCCTCAGACTGAAGAAGTCTTTCGGATGAAAGATGAAACGTCTCTACTTTTTTTTTTTGAATGTCCAGAGGACAAGACTGAACTTTTTTTATATCCACTCAGAATGACGCCCACAGGCAAGATTCAATCCGGAGACCTTCTCACTAAGAGGCAGCAGCTTTACCAACTGCACCACCATGCCAAATTTCTGACGTATCAAATTTTGAAATTCTTCTTGGACGCCCTGCTCTCCATACTAAAGAAGAGAGGGTCCAACCAGCCTATTATCACTGTTCTATAAAAAAAAAATGCCTCTCTGTTGGTATGGGGGTGCATTTGTGCCAAAAGCATGCACAGCTTACACATTTTGAAAGGTACTTTCAAAGCAGAAAAACATATATGGGATTTAGACCAGCATAGAAAAACGTTCAGCAAAGATGATCAAGACAGCGTCGCACCACTGGACTCCTCGGTTCCGAAATGTTCACTGATTAGTATTAAATAAAGAGTGGCTGCTTCACATTAGGAAACATGGCTCTTTGTTCCATTGTGAATAAAAAAATGGGTTTATGAACTTAGAAAATGATTACATTTTATTTTTATTTACAATTTAAACAATGCCCCAACTTTTTCAGGATTGAGGTTGTATTAAATGGAAGCTATGCTCAATGTTTTGTCGACTGATGTTTATTTAGTCACTGAACCTGCCACTACACAATACTGTACAGTATAATAATCATTGTTTCTTTTCTAAAAATATTTATATTATTATTGAGTGGTTAGAGCAGTCGTCTGCCAGTGCAAGAGTTGGGGGTTCGATTTTACTAGCAGTCACATGCCGAGGTGTCCCTAGGCAAGACATTGAACTCCTCATTGCCTCCTATGTGTCCCATCTGTGTATGAATGTGATAAAGCACTGATTATTCTTTGTATATATCTAGTAAAGTGCTGTATGAATGGGTAAATGAGGCACAGATTGTGTTGTAAAAAGAGCTTTGAGTATCTTGATAAGATAGAAAGAAGCTATATAAGTACAGTCCATTTACCATTTTACTTATTTTGTCAGTTTATTATAAACCAATGCCCAATCAAATGTATTCTACATCTATTAGATGTGGTCTTACCCTTTATTTCTGCTGTGATATGTACTGTTGGTACACTGGTGTACTAGTAATGAAAACTACACAAGAATTACATCATACTGTGGTGAAGTAGACATTTAATACTTAATTCATTTCGTCACGATTTTCACACTGAACAGTCAAAATTTGTCTACAAGTTTAAAAAAAAAAAAAATAAGAAAAAAGAAAGAAAGTTACAAAAAAAAGTGATTAATAATCTATAATATTTTATTAAAAACAGAAAGAAAACTGCAAAGGTAAAATTTTCTCTGGTTTGCCCAAACTGTATTTGGGAGTGGATTTGACATCTCACTCTTGCCAAGATCATGGTGTTCTTTTCCATTTACATTTTGAAGAATGCGAGGTGGCCTTGAACGCTGACGCTGGACCACTACTCCCTTACAGTAAACCAGTTCCAAGTGGCGTGCCACGGAAACGATAATCACATCCTGAATATGTACAACGCTGCACATTTTTTTCATACTGACTGTCTGTAACTTTGCAAACATCTGCTGTATCTTTATGTAAACGAATCAACTAATAAACAGAGTGAATCTTTAAACGTGTCCACTACATTTATTTGTGTAACTGATAATTTAGGGTTGTACTCGCTGATCGTATGGCCAAACGTAAAGTTCTTGTAATTTAAGGGATTCAATCGTTTTCTTGAAAATAACCAAACCAAGGCTTGTTTTAATTTAATTTTATCTTTACTACTTATCAGCTGAATAACTCAAATATCTTATCAACCACCTTAAGAGCAATCTGGTGCAAGGATATGGAGGAAAACTGGCATTATGAGGCGAGATTTAAGTGATTTCTTATCTCTACGGTGAAGGACTGAAATGCAAGAGATTTCTTTTTTCCATGTTTATCACTGACTTGAATAAAAACCTGTCACATACATCTCAACATTTGCCACTGTTTAAACTAATTCAGATTAAAATATATAAAATATGCTCTGTTTTTTTTTTTTTTTTTTTTTAATAAAACATTTAGGACAATCTATGGTCTTGGTGAGATGCGTTTCAGGGTTATTCAATAGGCGGCCTGGGGGCCAAATCAGGCCCACGGGTGAACTCAGTTCGGCCCACCAATGGTTTCATTTTTAAGTAAAACTAGATTTTAAACCATAAAACAAAAATAACCACTGGATGTCCGGCCCCTGAGCTCTTCACTATAAGTAATTATGGCCCCCTGAGCAGTTTAGTTGAATAGCCCTGCGTTAATCGTTTTTCCTTAACATCGTATCAACAGTCAAGTTGGTAACACTTTACAAGACGGTACACAAAATTTGATTAACTACTAGGGAACGCCTCAGGAACGAATCAGGAGTTAACCAGTACTTACTGGGGAACACACAGCCAAGCCTTACTAGGAGACTACTGGTCAGTTAACTTGTAAACGAAGAGAAACTAATCTAGAACTAATGGGTAGTTACCAAGAAAAAAGAGGAACAAATGAGGAGCTAATGGGTAATAAAATCAGTAATCATTAGGAAACAGGTTTTTGAAAATTACGAGCTGTGACCTCACTAGTGCAGGGTTTATTCAGAACCCACATGGAGAATGTCTCCTCTGTTTCTGTGGTAACAAACCAGTAGTCCCCCATTTAGGCTTGGCTGTGTTCCCCAGTAAGTACTTGTTAACTACGCATTAGCTCCTGACTCGTTCTTCTTTGGTTTTCTTGGTAATTACCCATTAGTTCTTGATTTGTTCCTCTTCATTTACAAGGTAGCTAACCAGTAGTTCCCTAATAAGGATCAACTGTATGTTCCCCAGTAAGTACTGGCTAAGTACCGGTACCTATTAGCTCCTGATTCATTCCTCTTTGATTTTCTTGGTAACTACCCACTAGTTCTTGATTAGTTCCTCTTCATTTACAAGGTAACTAACCATTAGTCCCCTAATAAGGACTGGCTGTGTGTTCCCCAGTAAGTACTGGTTAACTACCCATTAGCTCCTGATTTGTTCCTAAGGCGTTCCTTAGTAGTTAAGCATATTTTGCGTACCTTATTGTTAAGTGTTACCGTCAAGTTTTATTCAGCTTGTATGTTGTAAATATTCTTTCAATATACAGATGCAGATAAATTTGTTTGTACACTGTTACTGAACAGAAATGATTTACAAATGTCAAAAGTATAAGGAAACAATCAGTCATTGCCTTTGAATTTTGGTTCAACGGGATTAATAAAAAAAATTAAAAAAAAAAACATAACAGAACTGATGTTGACCAAAAGCGTGGTACATCTAGAAACATAATCTGACCATAGTGACATGTTAAACTAAGGGTTGGCTTGTAATTAACATCACAGTTGTCTTCAGTCCTATAATGAGTCAGTCTGCCTATTTAAATAGTGAAAAGTAGTCGCAGGGCTGCTTAGTATTGTGGTGTGTACCACACTATGCATGGACCACAAAGAGCTAAGGACGTTGTCTCAGGAGCTTAGAAAAAAAAAATATTGACAAGCACGTTGAAGGTAAAGGCTGTAAGACCATCTCCAAGCAGCTTGGTGTTCCTGTGATGACGGCTACACTGATTAATCAGAGGTTTTAGCTCCGCGGGACTGAAGCCAATCTTCCGGGCCACAAAACTAAAAATATTGACCAACTGACAGAACAGATGATACAAATGGTAACCAAAGATCCCAGAGCAACCTCCAAAGAGATTAGAAGTGAATTCCAAGGTCCAAGTTTATCAGTGTTGGATCCCACCATCGGTCACTGTTCGAGCCAGAAGATAACAGAGCTGTTGAAACTGCCAAAATGCCTATTTATAAATGCATTTCGTCAACATGCACCACATTCTTCAATATCAAGATCTAAATCCTTGTTTTTTTTTTCCCAGATTGCTGATGGAAGTTGCTTCTTTGCAGTAGTTGCCTCAAAAGCTTGTAAAATATTAAGCTAATGGTCCCATCCTTTTGTTTCAAAGTCTGTTTAGTTTGTTTTAATATTCCCCTTGAACCACAACTCCGAAGCAATATTTGATTTTTCAAGTTATTTCAGTGATCATTGTGGGGTTTTTTTTTATAAAGAAAAGAATACAAACATTTATTTGCATCTGTAGATATCTAATCAGTATTTCCTTTCTGAAGAGGAGTTTATCTGTTGAGACTATAAATACATTTATCTCAAGTAAATTATATACCTTTCATATCTGCTTCACTAACGATAGATTTCTTTGATTTTAGTTTTTATTTTTTTATTTTTTTTATTTATTTATTTTTTTTCTATTTCTGCAGCTCCAGTACAAAAATATCCGGATCTCTGATGTTTTTACTCGTTCTGCTACTAATCTGTACACAAGTTGCACTGTGGCAAATGTTTGATACATAAAAAGAATACAGAGGAGCTGTTTTCCATTGATGCCTCTGGATTTTTCATATTTGCAATATGTCTCTCCTAAACGTTGAAGAAAGAAAAGAAACATGTTTATTCTGCTTCACCCCGAGGACCATGAGGCGTTTAGCAGAGATTAGACGGCTCACTACGTTAGGGAGGACTCCAGTATCCTGCAGGGAGAAATCCAGTGGCAGAGCTTCATTGTTGGTGCTGGAGTCTTCACTTCGTGTGGAACAACAGAGGCTTCACCATGCCTGCCAACACCTTAGGAAGCTGGGAGGCAATGACCTCTGACATCATCTCTGGAAACTCCACCTTCAGGGCATCCGCCTGGATGAAAGTGCTCAGACAGAACAGGTTGACCTTTTTGACTATCTGTCAAAGGAGAAATATGACATGTTAGTGTTGGCGCTCATCAAACACACATGGACACTCATTCACTCCTCTGTGAGCCTACATCGTGAATGGCGTCCATCAGTTTGGTGAGGTGGTAGAATCGCTGGGAGCTGGCCACCACACTCTTCTCCTTCATGTGGATGGCCCTGGAAAGCTCTCGTATGTAGTTTTGCCTCATCTCCTCAAACGCCGCCTGACTTTTGAGTCCTTCAAGTGGCACTGAAAGCAGATGGGACAAATTACAAACAAAATCACCTCCCAACATCACGCATGTTCAGACGTAGCCAGTGCTAAATCTGAGCCGGATCTTTCCGGAACTGGATCTGGGAACTTTTATTTTGGCAGGGTGCATTCCAGTAACTGTTTGCTTGGATCTAGTAACTCTGAGGCTTACTAAAAATAAAGTTATGAACAAATATCACTGCCTTGAACAAATAAAACTTTTATTGGCTATGCAAACAAAATAATTACATAAACACTAATTTTAAACACAACAGCCACTTACGATCTGCCTCTTAAAGTAGCATTTCCACTTCTATCCTTAAAAAAAAAAAATCCACCCCTAAGAGTGGTGGGGGTGAGTGCCGGACTAACCAGGCAGTCGTATGCAAGCAGGAGCCCGCAGGCAGCCGCCAGACAGACAGAGGAGGCGAGCTTAGAACTGTCAAGTAAGGTAGTGGAAGGAGGCGTAGGATGCTTGACAGAAGCAGAATTGTTTACAAATGTAGGTAAACATAGCTGTTTAACAACCCGTTAAAATACACCAAAATGCAGGAAATCGCATATCTACTTTATTCCGAATATTCTGGGTGAGGACCCCCCAGAACACTCTGCCACCGGCCTGACTGCTATTTGCATTCTGGCATCGATCAGTTTACAAATTAAGCCCTGGATGTAGCCACGTATTATTCCGTTAAGAAAAATAAAAACATTTTGGCACTTATGTAACTCTTTTTGTCAACAACTACTTAAAAGGCACATGCTACTATTTAAAACTATGAAAAACATGTTTTTCAACTCGTGCAGAAAAATAACTTGATAGGAGTTGCTACATGAATCTTTTCAAGGTCTACTCTTGCTCCACACTCCTTTGTGATCATTGATCCTCAAAGGTTCACCTTTCAGTTTGCAACACTGTACCACGACTGGTTAAGAGTAATAAAATCAAATGAACGCAAATGGGTGACTTTTACCTGTGTTGAGTAGTATTATGGCTTTCATACAAAGAAACTCCTCACGGGTCACTTGCAGATTTGCAAACTCCTGGGGGATAAACTGTATGGCCAGACAGAGGTCATATATGGGAGATCTTCTCATTTGTTCCCTGATGGATAAAACATGGATGTCTTGTGTTAATGAACACAAAATAATATATTTTATTTAAGATTGTAAAAAAGTTGTACTTACTGACTGAGAATCAAATCAGGTGCGAAGTATAAATATTCACTTGTGACGTTCTGAAACGAGCGCCAGCCAAGAGAGAACACCATCAAGTTCATCCAGGAGTACTGGATCAGGGTCATCTGATCGTTGATGTGAAGATTACGAAACCCTAAGAAAAGAAGTATAACCCCGTGTTAGAGTATTTTTAAAGCATTGATTTTTGCCACTTTCTTTATTTTGTACTTAATGCAACCTTTATTGTAACACTGTTTTTTTCTGTCATTTCCCTCGTAATTTTCCTGCCACACTTTTAAATTAGGGTTTTGAACATCTGTCCTGTGACTAACAGGAGTTACAAAGTACATAAGGCTGTGACATTAGGTGAGGCCTCCCGGTGGATCCCCATAGCAACAAATGTGGTAAACCTGAGATGCATGGGGTTGTTACCTGGCAGGGACTTGGACCACTTTACAATCCACAACAGCTGTTTCTCACACAGTCTGTTGAGACTATTCAGCAGAAGATGGGGAACGTCGGGCTGGGAGGTGCTGTAGCCAGAGTACACAATCTCTGGTTCGATGTTTTCTAGAATGTTAATTATTTGCTGGGAGAGCTGCATCTCATGGATGCCTGGTACACAAGCCATGGAGGTCAAGGCCTGACTGTCACTGGACATGGCCAAATGGGACTGGAACATCAGGGACGGGGCCAGCCCGAAGGCCTTCAAGGCTCCAAAGCGCTTCAGCTTCCTTCCTGTGACACACATAAAAAAAATGTTTTAGACCAAAGGAAGAGGCGTTTCACTTGACTGACGTTTAGGAGTCTTGGTTGCAAACCAGTCTTGTTTTATAGTTTTTAATCAAAGCTTTTCAAACATTTTCTGGGATGTGAAGAATGGTTTATTTGTGTTACTTGATTCTATGCAACTAATCGGAAAATTACCACTGTAGCTTTGTTCTTACAAATAATAATAATAATGATAATAATAAATAAAAAATAGTACCTCCTAGCATCATTCCTGCTTGGTAGCATTTTCGGAGGCGACATGCGGGGCAATTTTTTCTCCGAATTTTGTCCACAATGCAGTCGTTTCGCCCGGCGCAGAGATAGCTGTGATGGCCTGTGGAGCGAATGGATACAGACAATGCAAAATATTTTTAACAGCACTTGATTTTTCAAACGTGTCGGGAACAGGAGAGGAAAATGACAGGCAGAAAAGGGTGGAGGGGCTCCCAGCTATTAGCATGGCTACTCCACGCCACACTAAGGCAGCATTCTAAAAGACCTAAAGAGAGAAATTTGATGGAGGCAAGGCTGTGAGGACAGAGTGACATGGCCGTGGTGAGACATAGTGGCTCTTGCTATATCTCACACTGCAAGATAACGACAACAACACACACACACACAAAAAAAAAGTCCAAGATGAGGAACACAGTGTGCACTGTTCAATGCGATACTGTTACTAATAAACTTTAACAACTACCATAGAAGGTCAAGAGTGTTTTGTGCTAATATTCTTCATTGAAGTGGTTTGTTTGGAGCCGTTCCCACAGATTAACATAAAAACACATGTTGGTAACACAGAGAAATAAACATTTATTAAACTTCTCGGATAATGTTTATAGAAAGAGAGAAAAAGGAGGTAATAGAAACTTGCACACTGTACAGTTGAGTGTTAAAGTGCAGGAAAGGTACCAGAGTGGACTGTAATGATGGAGCCTTTGAAAAGCATAGATTTAAAAGCTGTTCTCCACTGTATTTGATTTTTTTTTTTTTATCCTTAAAGTACCAGAGTCTGAACTTTATGTCTGAATCTGAACTTCCAAGTTAGCTGCTTAAAAAGAGTATAGAGTTGCTAAAAAAACAGCTTTCAGTCCATCTGCTGTCTCATTTAAAGGAGTACAGTAGTCCCTCGTTTATTGCAGGGATTTGGGACCACGCCCCCAACCCCTACCCCACCGTGATAAGTGAAAAACCGCAAAGTAGAAATACAGTAGTCCAAGTTCAAGTAAACTTTGTCATTACCATCTCATGTGGTACATGAGATGGAATGAAATTATGTGCACAAGTAGTATAGTAGTGGTTTATTTTAGTATTTACTGTAGTAGTAAGTAGTACTTTATTACAAATTTATATGCAGGACTTGCGACCTGTTTAGGGGTATCCGCCTCTTGCACATTGATGGCTGAACATGGGCACCAGTGACCCCCTTGATCTGAAAATGAAGAAGCGGGTAAAGATAATGGATGGATGGATGGATGGATATACAGGTAGCCTATATATTAAAGCATTTAAAAGCCTTTTCACACTATTGCAATGTCCCTAACAATTTTCTGAACTCTAAATGCTCTAAAAGAGCACAGCATGTCATGATCTCAGCTCTCTGCAGCTGTAGCTGCACTCACGCAGTGACATGTTGAATGAGGAGATGAAAGAAGGCAACAGACCGAGAAGTGATTTAAAGATGAAAATGTACCAGTGGGACAGTCTGCGTGAAGTTAATGATGACCAGTTAACCAGTGAATTCAGGGTGCAGTGATGGGTATGGTAATTACAGTCAGGTATGAATCTTAGTGCACGATGATAGACAGCATCCAACATACGCAGAGTGCTTGTGGGGATGTTCATGTAAATGGCGTCATTGTAGTCCATGGAGGGAAGGGAAGTCACAGTCACAAGGTGTTTCCTAGCATTCAGAGTTAGACAGGATCTATTTCTGAAAAAGAAACCCAATTTAACTTTGTTTCTTTACTGTTTTCCACATGGAGCTTCAAAGAGAGATTAGAACAAGATACCCAAATATTTGTAGGAATAAACTCAATAGGGACACCATTCAAGGATAAAATCAAAGAAAGGACTGCTGGGACTGACTTCCTGTTTGAAAACAGTATCTCTTTGGCTTTGTTGGCGTTTAGGACAAGCTTGAGACTGTACAAATCTGACTGGATGATGTCGAGAGCAGATTGCAAAAGCTGGAAAACCTTAGCAACTGTTTTAGCTCGACAGTAAACAACTGCATCATCAGCATAGAAATGTAAGGATGCATCAGGGATGCTCTGACCTACATTACCTAGTCCTCGATTTACAAACGGGTTCCGTACCTACAAACCGTTCGTAACCCGATTTTGCCGTAAGTTGGAACTCGTTACACGTGGCGCCGCACCCGTTCGTAAGTCCGGATTTTTTGCCGTAAGTCGAGGAAATACATGTAAAATGTATGCTAACGCTGCGCCGCACACCCGTTCTTAAGTCAGAGTTGCCGTAAGTCGAGGGCGCCTTAAGTCGAGGACTACCTGTACTTTGTAGATTGTAAAAAGGGTGGGTCCCAAGACTGAGCCTTGTGGTACACCATTGTTGACAGTTAAATAACTGGAGGAAGTACCACTATGTTGAACACATTGCCTCTGATTTTGCAGCTGATTTGAATGTACCTTTTTACCCTACTGAAATGTAAGGCACTGCACAATTTTTTAAGGTTCACTGTATTTTAAATAAGTCACCAATAATCTTGAAACATGAAAGTTGATGTGGGCTCGTAACTCCATCCCTTGGCAAAAGGCACGGAATCGTTTAATTTACCAACATGTTGTATTATTAATTATCTAAACAAGTAATTTGAACAAAAAAGGAAAGTAGAAATTAAAATAATGAAAGGGAAGAAGAAGAACTGGTAGCAAGATGGTTTAAAAATAAAGATATGCATAAATAAACAAGGCTAAGAACAATAACTGTAAATCTTATCAGCTGTTTTTAAGATCTAGGTCAGTTAGAAGAAGAAAGACGAGCTGATTGCACCTTTTCAGATGCTGCTTCTGCTTTATAGAATAATTTACCTTCTCGTATAAGACCAGCTCAGAGTTCAGAAACGTTTAAGGCGCTATTAAAGACCCATTTCTGCTCACTGGCATTCCACTTGAGTCGAGATCAGCATCTTGATGTAAACTGTTTTTGGCTGGGTGTTTTATGGAATGTTTTCCCGCTTTTTTAGTTTACCCTCCTTAGTCTTAGTATCGCCATTTGAGATTAGATGTTTTTGTATAGCTTTTGCTGTTCAGCACTTCAGTGCAGCTTTTGTGGTTCGAATAAAATTGGCATATAACCTTGTACTGTTAAAATGACATGACAGTCCTGAAAAAATAATGTATTTACCCAAAAACATGTCTAGGGTGAGATTTTAACGAAATGTTCTGTTGGGAGTTGTCATAAAAACGTAAAGCATATGCCTGTAAGGTTACTTGGTAATAGCATTTAATTAGTGACGACTGGCAAAACTTGTTTCCAGTAAGTTGCCTAAAGTAAGTTGCTTCCTGGATCATGAATGCAGCCTTTAAAAACTGTGGCACAAACAGTCTGGGGTTTTAAACTACCGATTGTTTTCACTTCTGGAATGATCCCAATGCAAATAAGCATTGGGAACAATATCTTAAAACAATAAAATACCTAATATGTCCTAGTCTTAGTATTCCCCACCACCATTTATGTGTGTTTTAGACTGAGACCATCTTGTGTTGAGAAATTAATATTTTGGTAAAACCTTAAAAATGACCGGATGTACTGGTACAAGCTTGACGTAATGCAAAAAATGCAATATCTTCCAAGATCTAGAAGCTCTAAAGAGTATGTGTTGTGTCAGCTGCAACACACCCTAATTTAGCTCAGTAGTTGCAGAATTAGCTAAGATTTTTATATTTTATCTATTATTTATTTATACATTTATGGGAGCCTGTGACAAAGTGAAGATTCAACACAACCTTCTGGCTTCCTTAGATAGATAACTTGTATTAATTGGCATTTTATGTATGTGAATGTTTCTGTTCAGTGCCCCGAGACAACTTCTGTTGTTACTTGGTGCTATATAAATGAACTGAATCTGAACTGAAATTAATTACAGTAGTCCCTTGCTACGTCGCGGTTCGACTTTTGCGGACTCGCTCTTTCCCAGTTTTTCAACGATTGTCATTACTCATGTGACTGAGACGGCACAGGATAAAAAGTTAATGAAAAAATAAATAAATACTGTACTTAGAACAGGCACCGCCATTTTGTAGTTTTCTTTCAATAAGCCTATACTGCAATGCCAAAATGGAGGGAAAGTTTTGCAACATATATCTATTAAACTCAAAGAACTGGCAGGAAAGTTGTAAATAATCCTGAAGCTTCCTGAAGCTCAATTATCCATGTGCACATCAACCTGGATGTGGCGATGGGGTTCAACGCTGCAGAGTAGGTCTGATGAACCGGAACCGGGTCAGACCGGAACCAAGCTGATGTTCTGCAGAGCTGGTGAGTAAAATTTTGCAGTACTGTACTGTACATGTACGTTTGTTGTTAAAATGACCTAGGTTTAAGAGTTTAGAACATTGCAAGATCGGGAAGGGTTTGTAAAGCCTTAAAATATATAGGAATACATATAAATACTAAAATAAATACTGCATAGTGTTCCTACTTCGCAGTTTTTCACCTATAGTGGAGGGGGGAGGTGGAACGTAACCCCAGCAATAGTTGAGGGACAGCTGTAGCTTTTTCTGCAGACTACAGCTGAGTAACTTTGGCAGCCATCTTGAATTGGGTTGACCCTTAAGGCACGGTGGTATAGTTGTTGTCTCTCAGTAAATAAGTTGCTGGATTGAATCCAGGCCTCAGACCTTTCAAGTTGCCATTTACATGTTCTCTCCGTTCTTAGTGGGTTTTCTCTGGCTACTCGTTTCCTCCCTTAGACCATAAACCTGCATGTTGGGTTAATTGGTAGCGCTAAATTGTCCTTAGGTGTGAGTGTTTGTCTTGTTTGTCTGTGTCCCTGTGATGGACCAGCAACCGGTCCAGGGTGTCCCTCATCTCTTGCACAGTGACTACTGGACATGGGCACCATTGAACTCCTCGATCCGGAAAAGAAGAAGTTGGTAAATAGGATGGATGGATGTACAGACAAGATTTCTTTCTAAGATTTTCAGTGAAAATCATTCAGTGACTCAAGGCAACAAAGTTCATGCTCAATCATCCAGGTACCAAATCCAGAAATTCTCAGTTGGGTCATATGGACAGTTTTTTTTTTTTTTTTTTTTTATAGCCGTTTCACCCTCTATCCGGAGGGCATCATCAGTCAGAGGAGCTCCAGTTTACTGTTTCCCCACCAAGCAGTAAACCCCTTAAGTGGACCAACCACTCTGACAGATGAAACGTCTCTATAAAAAAGAAG
>JARVLU010001196.1:33815406-33829005 GCA_031762415.1 Simpsonichthys santanae | reverse complement strand
CAGACATGTTCCGGTTTTTAGTGGCCTTCCTGCGACTAGTTCGCGGTGGCGACCCCTGACAAAGGGAGAAGCCGAAAGAAGAAGAAGGAAAAAAAAAAAAAAAAACATTTGCCTTATAATCTGTCTGTTTTGCTACTTTGACATCTTTTGTACCTTGTTAAAAAATATGTATGACTCTCTTATGATTGTCTATTGTTGTCGCTGTTGTCATCATTCTTGTAAATGAGTCCTCGAGGTTCAATGAGATTAACCTGCCTAAATAAAGGTTGAATTAAAAAACAAGATGAATAAAATAAACTTTGCAGTAAAATGTTATATAATCATTCTCGGGCTCATACTGCTGCAGGTTTTGCAGCTCTGAGCATCTAAAGGTGTTGGCAGGCTGCATCTCCTCTGGTGGCTAAAGCAGGAAGAGGGACTCCTGTTTGAGTCTGAGATCCTGTAAACAAACTAATCCAGCCATTCGTTATCTTTACCTGCTTCTTGCTTTTCAGGTCAGTGGTGCTCATATTCAGCTGTCACTGTGCAAGAGGCGGGGGACACCCTGGACAGGTCTCCAGTCCATCACAGGGACACAGAGACAAGCAAACATTCACTCTTACTCACACCTAGTGAGAATTTAGACTCTAGAGTTACCATTCAGTCTAACATGCATGTTTTTGGTCTGTGGGAGGAAACCAGAGTACCCGGGCAAAACCCACGCATGCACATAGAGAGAACATGCAAACTCCATTCAGAAAGCCCCCCAACCCCACCCCCCCAGACGGGATTTGAACAGGGACCACCTGCTCGCTGAGAGGCGGCAGCTCTGCCAACTGAGCCACATGCCGCCTAAACAAACTACCTTTTTTCATTTGTGTTCCATAAACAGAGGCTCATAGTGTGAGACTGAGTTTTTAAAGTAACTTATTGAAAATATGAAGACGAAAATAATTACTTTTTTTTTACATCAATGAAAGAGTCTGATTTTATTTATCATGGATTGCTGGATGATGGATGGATGAGTGGGTAGGTATGTAAGTGGGATGGTAGGTTGGTAGGCAGGCTGGTAGGCAGGATGGATGATGGATGGGTGGATGGATGGATAGGTAGGATGGATGATCAAACAGGTAGGTAGGACAGAAAGGGCAGATGGACAAGTGGATTGATGGATGGATGGATGGATGGATGGATGGATGGATGGATGGATGGATGGATGGATGGATGGATGGATGATAGTTGGTGGGCGGGTTGGTTGGTAGAATGGTTGGATGGATGGATGGATGGTTGGATGGATGGATGGATGGATGGATGGATGGATGGGTAGGTAGAATGGATGGATGGATGAACAAACAGGTAGTTAGGAGAGAAAGGGCAAATAAACAAGTAGATGATGGATGGATGGATGATAATATGGGTGTGTTGGTAAACTGGATGGATGGATGGATGGATGGATGGGTAGGTAAGATGGATGAACAAACAGATCAGTAGATGGGACATAAAGAGCAGATGAACAAGCGGATGGATGTACATGGTGGGTGACTTGTTTGGTAGAATGGAAGGATGGATTTAAAACACTTTATATAAAACTTTCAACTAATCTGTTACTAATACAGATTATAAATAAAATAGATTCTGAGCACTGAACAGAACCGTGTTGAACCTTCACATTCTTTTTGTTGGAGTTTTCAGCACTCAATGCACATTTTTCATTTTCTGTTTGCTCTTTTTTTTTTTTTTTTGTCTTCCTCAGCTGTCTGTGCAGTGAGTAGTGGGTGTAATTTATTTATAACTATGCTGGAAACATGTCTCGAAGAACAGAGTCAGGTTTCTGTTTCTAAAATATGACCAGACTAGATTTAATCATGTGCCTCAGGTTCCTGCTCCACTCTTCTTCTTTTTTTAATGGCTCAGGGCTCTGGATGACAGAAGGAAGCTGTGGGACACTGAAGAGAAACGTTTGAGGGAGAACATCCTGCAGCAACGCAGACAGCAAGTACAGGAAGCAACCGAGCGCTTCCAAAGAGCCCATCTTCCTCCTTCTCAGAGACACAGGCAACGTCAGTGCTTCGTGAGCATGATTTGAGGACAAGACATAACGTACTAACAGTCCTGATGCTTGGCACTTTACTTAAATGATATTCTTTATGTTGTTATAGCTCTCAGAAGAAATGCACCGAATATTGAGGATGCACTCAGTCAAATTCAGGGCAGCTTGAGTTCACACGCCCAGCAGACCTCTCTCTTGTCCACGCATATTAGCAGGTACAAATATAAAAAGTGCTAAATAAAAATGCACCTCACTCCTTCACTGTACGCTGAGAATGTTTGCTGCTATTAATTTAAAATGTGGTGTCGTCTTTCTCACAATGTGAACACTTTGACATCTGATTATAACATGCATCCACTGTAGCATTTCAAAAAGTTGGTGCAATGTCAAACTAAAGAAAATGCATTTCCTGTGAAAATGCATTGTGAATGCTTATTGCATAAGAACTTGCTGAAAAACAGCCAGAATTAACTAAAACATGCTGAAATGGACAGACAAGCCTAATTTAGCAGGAATAAGGTGACAGAAGTGCTGAATTAGGCTTAAATAAGCAGAAATTAGCACAACAATTGGGAAATTAGCTTAAAAAAGCTGAAATTAGCAAATAAAATTAGCTGAAATGTCAAAAAATAAGCTTTAGCAGAAAAAGCAGAAATGTGCTAAAAAATGTAGGATTAACTGAAAAGCTGAAATTAGCATGAAACAGCTAAAAAAATGAGAAATTTTTTTTTTTACAGATAGCAGGAAAAGTTGAAACATGCAGAAAAAGCTGAAGAGTATAACAAGCTGAAATTAGCATATAGCTCATTAGGCTAAAAATAAGTGAAATTACCATGAAAACTTTATTTTATCTGAAAACAGCTTAAATGAGCTAAAACGATGCTAAAATGGTAGCTGAAACAGTAGAAAAAGCTCAAATCAGCAGAAAAAAGTGAAAGAACAAGCAGAAATTAGTACAAAAAAGTAGAAATTATCGGAGGAAAAAAGTGGAAATTATCATAAAAACAGTTGTAAGTAGCTAAAAAGACAGAAAGAAACTTAAATTACCTGAATAAAATGGAGAGAGCACAATTTTGCCCAATCTGGCAGAAAGAAGCAGAAATGAACACAAAAAAGTGGAAATTATATACTGTACATATACTGTACTGTATAACAACTGATATTCGCAACAACAACAAAAAAGCCAGCTGAAAAGTAGCTAAAAGAGCAGAAAGAAGCTTCAGTTAGCAGAAGGAAGTGGAGAGAGCACATTTGTGCTAAATTAGGCTGAAAAAAATTTGGAGTACAAGAATTGTGGAATTAACTGAAAATGCTAAAATTAGCATAAAATAGGTAAATAGTAGCTGAAATAGAAGAAAAGGCCAAAAGTTGCAGAAATAAGCTCGAAGGAGCATTAAAAGCTGAAATTAGCAGAAAGAAGTTATATAGAAGTACAAAAATGTTGTCCTTACCAGAAAAAAATCTGAAAAACATCACAAAACAGCTGAAATTAATTTTTTTTTTTTTTTGCTGAAATAAGCTGAAAAAAGTTTTGATCTGACAAGGAAGCTGAAAAAGCTGAACCAAAACAAAATGTGAAAGGAGCAGTAAAAGGTTGTAAACAGATCTTAAAATATGAAGGATGTAAACTGAACTCAATTCATTTTCTGAGGAAAAAGTGGCAGAAAAGGCTAAATATTTCAAAAAGCTAAAGTTGCACCAATACCACAAGTCATAGCAGGATTGTCCTGAAAGAGCTGAAAGTTTTGATTAGTTGAAATACAAATGTAGCACAAACATCATGGAATGAGAAAACAGAAAGATACAGAAAAATGTACGGAAGAAAAATGGATCAGAATAGTGTGAACGCTTCATAAACACAAATATGCATGTCCACCTCGAGGTGCATTTACTCAGCCTCAGTCTCTGGTCTGAGACGTGTGGAGTCAGACTTCAGTGGAGGTGTTAGAAAATACCTGTACCATCAGAAAAATATTAAAAATATCTTCAGATGGTAAACTTGGTCTTCTATATATTCAGGCGGTCTGCTAACTTAACTATGGACAAACTGAACCAGCCTAAGATGTGTTTAAACCATGAGAACTAGGCCCGAGTATCACTTCATCCCCCCTCCTCTTAACCTGATCCGCCCATGTCTTTGGAACTGGTACAACTGGACCTCATGACCTCAGTCCATTGCTCTGGAGTCTAATCTGTGTGTCACTGCAAACTGAAGCTTTTCATTGATTGGTTTCCCTGATAAGTGCTTTTCTTCTTGCTTCGCAGCTGTTTTGACCCAACAGCTTCAATTTCTTTGGCCTTGTGCCAGTAAATATATGTTTATGATTGATGTTATAATTTTACTGGGTAAGAAGTCTCAAATCATTCCATCCACCTACCTTTCATATTTTGTGGGACAGGTTTTTTTTTAACAGTTGCCTATAGATTTTGTTTGCTTTAATAGAAATTTGATCATAATTTAATATATTTTTCATGACCCAGGATGTGTCCTCTAACATGGTTAAAAATAATTAAAAGCTACTTTTTCCACAAGTTTCCTCTTTGGAACAACTGCGTTTTCCCCAACTGTCCTAATTATTTGCTTAGGTAGTTCCAAGGGATGACTTATTTTGGTTGGCTATGTATTATTATTAGTAGTATTGTTAATATTATTATTACTTTATTATTACTGGCTGACTAAGTTTTATTTCTTTCACTTAAAGAGGCAGCACTCCATCACCTACGCCTCCCACAGCTCCTAAATTGTCTCATCGCCGAGCCCTCTCTGCGGTGGAGGCTTACACTAAACTGCTTCAGGAGCAATGCAGGATCGAGACGCTTCAGAATCACAACATGCAGGTATTTGTTTGAACAGGTAGCCGTAGATATTCCTAAAAAAGATGCTTTGTTTCATCTCCCGAGGACAGAACTGCTGCATGGAAAAATGTATTTGTGATGTTGTTTAGTTGAAACTGAAGAACCCAGAGCTCGACAGAGTTAAGTGACTATTTCTTCTGCTAACAAGTGAAATACCTCCAGGCATCTGTCCTATTATACAATCTAAAACTCAGAAGTTTAGAAAATGGTCAAAACCTTAAAAAAAATGTAAGCAGACCAAAGTAGAGATTTAACTGTTCTTTCCTAAAATTAATAAAGCTACAATTAACTGAAATACAGTTTTATGTAGGAGCTCAAATAGTCTTGGCTAAAAAGTAAAAATACTGTACTGCCACATGGTTGACCAACAGACATGATGTCTATGTTAAACTCAATTTACACTTTTCTTTCCACATTTGAATAATGTAAAATATGTATACTTATAAAGTTTAGAATATGAAACAATTTAAGTATAATTTACCATACAATACTATAAAATACAACGTGGAAAATGTTGACAAATTGTGTGTGCGGTGAACTCAACATACACAGTTCAAGTTCATCTTTTACTTCCAAATTAAGAAGTAAACCTTCAGGGGGCAGCACACATGGACTCGGTCTTCTTCGCCTGTCTTTGCTGCCATAACTTTTGGTCAAATGTGATTTTAAAACAGTTTCAATAATTATTTCTTCAAGTATTTTGTATATAGATAATACTCTAATAATTACAATATAGGTGAATTACTTTATTGAAGTGCATAATTCAGTCTCTCGTTCTGTTAATCTGAATGCTTTTGCTATTCTGTTTAAATGTGTTGACACTCATTCAAATAAAACGTTAAATAACTGGTTAGGTTCATGTAAGTTACTGATATTGCATATTTCCCTGTATGCGGTTTTACTGCTTTTCCACAGAAGATACACATCCACTAAAAACAGTTTTACTCTTTAATTATTGAAGCTCTGTTCTGTTGAGTTTCTTATTTTGAGTTGTTTTTATTAAAGATAAACATTAATGTTCAACAAAAGGGCAGTATGTATGACACATAAAAAATAGTGTGCAAATCTCTCCTTTTCTTCAACAAACATGAACAGAAAGACCCAAGAAAGTAAAAAAGAGCCTCCAGATAAATTCTTCTTGTCATTTGATTCATTATTTTTTAATTGAAATCAATTTGTTTCCATGTGAAGTACAGCTCTGTTTCTTTTAGTTGCTCACTTGGTAGCTAAATGACAGGCGCATGAAGTTTTTTTTTTTTTTTTTACTTTGGAATTAAATTTATTAGTTTACGTCTGTCGTCTATTCATTCAATATAAAATTATAAACAGTTTATTTAAACTTACCAGCACTCTTTGCTTCCATTTGTCAGGGCAGCCATGACTCTGATTCTTCTGACAGCCTTTCAAGTAAGGACAGCTTGGAGGATGAGGACTCCAACCAAAGCACATCCGACCTGCAGTGTTCCCGCTCGTTGTTTTTTCTTGACTCGGAGAAGACCCACCCAGAGCTACAAAAGCAAAGTGAACTGTGTCCAACATCAGCTTCATTCTCAGCAATGGTGCATCTTGATGAAAATCTAGCCCTGCTAAGAAAACTTCATGAACCCCAGCAGGAAACACAAGAAGACTCTAAATGGGTTAACAATGGCACAGTTGACTCTGAAGCTTTGTGGGATTTCACTTCTATTGCAAAAACACCTAAAACAGAGAACCACCCCACACCAAACAATAACTTATTAGCTCTTTGTAAACTTCCTAAAGAAGATCCAGATTACTCTGAGGTCAAATCCTTACAAACAAATCACAATGAGAGCGTTCTCGTAAAAAATAGGGTTGTTCTTGGCAACCCAGACGAGTCTCCATGTTCCAAACAAGAGGCTCTGTTGAATCTCAGAGAGCGGAGGATCCACCATGACAGTCAATTAAAAGATCCATCATCTACAGATACTTATTTTGCTTCCAAAAATGGCAGCAGCAAAGACATTTTGTTTGAGACTGCCTTAAAAAATAACATGGCAGATATATTCACCAACAACAGGACCCTTTTGCCCACGAAAAAAGAAAACTTTACGTCGTCTCGGATAAATTCTTACGCTTCCATAAATAATCTCAACAAGGTTTCAAACTCAGAAAGTAAAACTGAGAAGGCCATAAACTCAGTGTCCCCATCAAATGCTAGCTTGTCCAGGACTCGGTCAGAAATGCACAAGTGTCCTGAGGAAGACAAGAAAAGTCTACCTGTTTCAGGTGCCACACCTCATTCAGTTTGTAAAGTCAAACTCATTAAAGGGATCCTTAAAAAGCAGTCCAAAAATATGCCAGGAGACACTTCATGCATGCACGGCTCAGACCATTTGATGTTTGCCAGTCATATAGCACTAGCATTGAGAGATAGTGTTGAATTAACAAGAGCCAAAACTAAAGGTCAGGAGGTCAACAACACTGTAAAAAAGAAGCTGCGTTGGTTTGACGAGGTCCTTACAGGAAAGGACCACCAACCGAGCCTCACTAAAGAGTCAAGGTCTCCCCAGCTGGGACCCAACATGACCCCTGCAGCCTCCACTTGCTATCACTTTACAAAAGAAGCATGGGCAGATGTTGGGGTTCAAGTGAACTTGCCCCAGGAACGAGCCGACGGGGTCAAGGCGGCCAAGAACAGTGGCTCGAAAATCCCTCAGAGAGCTCGCTCTTCCAGACCTGGAGGGGGTCCTGTTTTCTTACGGACAAGAAAGGGCACTGCCATACGACCCCAATCTGCCACTGAGGTGAATCAGATTGCCAAAGCCCAAGGGAAGATCATGGCACCACGCCCACCTCCTCGAACAGAGCCCGTGGAAGAAAAAACTCAGCACGTCAACAAGTCTCCATATGGCACGAACCACGCCGGCAGCAGCTATAAACAGACCCTGGTTACAGAGGAGGACCTGCCCAAAAACCACTCGGTGAGAATTGTCTCACCTAAGACATGTGATGTAATCTCAACAGATAGGACTGTTGTGTACACAGCTCTGCCACGCTCCCACACCTGCTTCTTGTCGGTGGGAAACACAAAAGGCACGCCCATTTCCGGTCATCGAAACTTCCACCAGAACAGTGGAAGAGGGCTGCTGTTCAGAGAAAAGGGTTTTTGTTTGGATGTTACTCCCACAGATGAAGAGATTTCACAGCTCTGGCACGGCGTCCGCAGAGCCCTGAACACAAAGGATGGTAATGTATAGTTTGCCGGCCCTTCACACTGCCTAGGCTTTTTGAGATTTGTTTGACACACAGTTTTTCTTGGGCTTGTTTTTTTCCCCCAACCATAACAGTTTAAATAAGAACTAAACAATGTCAGTCTGCACATTAGTTCCAGTAAAAGTTTCCATTTTAACCTAATACTGTATACCGCAACGTAAAAGTAAGACTGTTTCATAACGACAGCTTTTTTATAGTTCTATAGGTTTGCAAAAAGATTTATTATATTAAAATCTTGTTCAATTTGGGTCTATTTACAATTGTTTTTGTGTTTGCTACTACCGGTAGTTATTTGTGTTAGTCGGCCAAAATTGGTCCATTATTTTTATGAATTGGTTTACTCCAATTCCTTGATTTTTAAAAGTTTGATATATCAGACTCAAGTGGACCAAAAGACTTGCTGCCTCATGATCGTCTGATGAGCTTACGCTTTATTAAACCTGCACTAATTTGTCCAACGATGACGTTAAAAGTGACACAGATTTGCATTTCAAATGCTATATTTAAACTCTGCTGTTTCATTACATTAATGCATTGATTTAGATTTAGAGCAACATTTCATTTACTACTGTTACTAAATAGACCACAATTTGGAAATATTTTAATATAAAACATGTGAAATTATTTTTAGTCAGTTCCCCCCCCCCCCACCCCAAAAAAAAAAATCTATTAAAAATAAACAAATAAAAAAATGATTCCAGCTACACACTCAAAAAATTGATAGAAGCTTAATTACATTTTGTTACATCTGTATTTTTATCAAGACCTTTTAATCATTTGGAAACCAAGAATATTAAATGATACAGATTTGCCAGAAGAGTCTGTCTTCTGCAGTATAAACAAGATTTCAGCCACTTAACACTTACTGATCATAAAAAAGTCTTATTAAAATAAACAGGGTTACTTTACCAGAACAAGAGAATAAAATAATTAAGTGTGGACTATTGAACATCAGATCTCTTTCCTCTAAATCCCTGTTAGTCAATGACCTGATAACTGATCATCATACTGATTTATTCTGTCTAACAGAAACCTGGCTAAAACAGGAAGATTTTGTTAGTATAAATTAATCCACTCCACCTAATTATATAAATTTTCATGTTCCTAGAACAACTGTTCAAGGCAGAGGTGTAGCTTCTATTTTTCAGTCGGGACTATTAATACTAAACCAATTACGAGCTATAATACCGTACTTGTGAATCACTGTCTCTAAGTCTATCCCATTCTAAATGGAAAACAGAACAGCAACTCTCAGTAGTTGTTACATATCGTTCACCAGGCTCCTGTGCTCAGTTTTTGTCTGAATTCTCAAAATTCTTAACTTACTTACTACTAAATATTGATAAAGTCATAATAATGGTTGATTTCAATATTCATGTAGATAATGAAAGTGATAGCTTAATCATAGCCTTTAATAATTTAATAGTCTATTGGTTTTAGCCAAAACGTCCAAAAACCTACTCACTCTCATCATCACACCCTTGACCTGGTTCTGACCTATAGCATCAAGATTAATAATTAGTAATATTTCCTCAAAGTCCTGCTGTGTCAGACCATTTTTAATTACCTTTGAGTTTATATTAAATGACGATACAGTCACCGACAGTAAATTTCACCTTAGCAGGCGCTTATCAGAGAATGCTGAAACCAAATTTAAATATTCTTTTCCATTGGTTTTCTCTGTCTTGCAGAGTAATGCATCAGAGAGAGATGACTTAGATCATCTAGTTGATAATTTTACAACTACTTTGCAAACTTCACTCGATAGAGCTGCTCCGCTAAAAAAGAAAGTAGTCAATCAGAGGAGATTAGCTCCTTGGTTTCCATTCTGAGTTACGTACTTTAAAACAGAAAGCTAGAAAGAAAATGGCGCTCCACTAGCGTTGAGGAATCTTACTTATCCTGGAGAGATGGCCTGCTAACGTGCAAAAAAGCACTTCGTAAAGCTAGAAATTTATATTATTCATCTTTAATTGATGAGAATAAATAACCCAGGTTCCTTTTCATTACCATAGCTAGTCTAATGAAAAATTATATCTCTGTTGATTCGTGTATCCCTACAACTATAAGCAGTGATGACTTTATGAGATTCTTAATAAATAAAATTGTTTCTATTAGGGAAAAAAAATCAAGCCAACATTCCTAGTATTGCCTCTGGTTCTGTGTCAGATGAGACGACTTGAAAAATGTCACTAGAACCTGATTTACGTTTGGACTGTTTTTGTCCTGTTGAGCTCTTTGAATTGTCAAAAATAGCTTCATCCAAACCATCCACATGTCTGCTAGATCTCATCCCATCCAGGCTATTTAAAGACACATTTCCCTCAAAAACCACATCTTGGATCTGCTTAATTTGTCTCTTAATAAATGGTTACGTACCACAGAGTTTTAAGGTTGCTGTAATTAAGCCTTTACTTAAGAAACATAACCTCGACTCAAGAACCCTAGCCAATTATAGACCTATATCTAATCTAACTTTTTTTTTTTATCAGGACATGTCTTTTTATTTTTCACAATCAGGCAGGTCTTTAGATTTTTAATAAGCCAGACACAAGAGTGAAAAACAAGAACAGTTTTTTATTTATTTGGTTGCTGGAGTGACAGTCCAGGCAGGAGTCCAGTCTTAAAAGCCAGTGACTTTGGCGAAGATATTATGTGGTTAGAGTAAGAGGCACTAACTTCAGTCTGTATGTGGCAGGTGCTGTAGTCGCACTGTTGCCGGTGACGTCACTCAGGAAGACAGTGAACTGCAGCAGCAGAGCAGTCCAGGCTTGTAGAGTCCAGAAAGGGGAATCCAGGTTCATGGTCCAGTAGATGTAGCAGGTTTCAAGCACGGGGGAGCAGAGACGAGAAGCCAGAGCCAAAACGTGATCCAAAGAGCAGTCAAGGGAGAGCAAGGGTCGTTACTGTGGTCAGAAATGCAAAAGAATCCAGAGAGGGCAAGGCAAGGCGTCAAAAAATAGGCGAGTGTTCAAATCAAGGCAAGGCAACAAGACGATGACAAAAGAAACTATCAATTGATTTACTTTCAAGGACCATGAGAGGTGTAATAATTCAGCAGGGACTGAGAGTGAGCATGGAGCTCAAGAAGAGAGCTGAACAAGTGCTTGGAATGAAGGCTGATTGCTGTGCAATGTTTTGCAACTGCTGAGGGGGCATGGTGAACGGTTGACTGACATGAGCTGATCTGAGCAGTGAGAGAGGGGCGATAAGCAAAACACAGCAGGGAAACAGAAACAATGGCATGTGGGGCAGAAAATATGGCAGGTGACATGGGCAGGAGAACACAGAGTAAGAAAGCAAGAAATGGCAGGATGGGCAGAAACATGGCAGGAGCAGAGGCGTGAGCAGATGAGGAGTCAGCAGGGGGCGCTGACCATTACATTATCCCCCACATTAAAAACGTTACTAGAACCATCTTCTTCCACCAGTATCGCTAAAATGAGAAACAACGTATCTAAAAATTATGCAGAAAAACTGTTTCATGTAATTGTCACGCCTAGACTGGACTATTACAATGGTTTATTATCTCCGTGTCCAAATACTTCTTTAAAAAGTCTTCAATGCCAGAGTCTTAACTGGAGTTAGTGGGAGAGATCATATCTCTTCAGTTTTAGTTTCTCTCCATTGGCTCCCTGTCAAATCCAGAATTGAATTCAAAATCTAACTTCTAACCTACAAAGCTCTCAACAACCTAGCTCCATCTTATATTACAGGTTTTATTGTTCCATATTTTCCTAACAGAGCACTTTCAACGTATACGTTTCTGTACAGTGTCCTGAGATGACTTCTGTTGTGACTTGGCGCAATAAAAATCAACTTAATTGAATTAAATGACTCTCAGCTACTACCACACCAGATATTGTCTCTGTAAAATTCACTATAACATTTATGTGCAAATAAAAGTTGATTAGCAGTCGTGTTGAATTCAGTTGACTCAAAAAGCTGTAGGTGTGCCAGAGATTATTTTACGAGAGCTTCATTGAAATTCAAATCAAGGTTTTATGAGATTTTGCTGACAAACAAACAGCAGTACCTCCAATAGGTTATCCAAAGCATTTAAAGCAAAAGGTGTTGTGCTCAGCTACAATCACACAATATATTAGCTCACTTTTTTGAATATTTACTGAGTTAGTCATTTGTGTGTTAAGATCAGTTGGCAGGGGCAGCCATCTTGATTTGACTAGGATCCAATCAGCTGTAGACTCTAGCTAGAATCCCAATGATTCTATTCATTCTAATTAATGATTGGTTCTGACCAAAATATGAGAAAACAATAAGCTATTAAAAAAATGTTTCCTGGGATGCAGAGAACTAAAGTTGTTTGGATGAAAAGCTAAAATTAAAAAAAAAAAAAAGACGACAAACAAATAGTGAATTTCTCTGAATCAAAGCGCTCTTGGCAGCCAATCATATTCTCCAGCTTTTTTAGAGCCCCCGACACTGTGATTTTGTTTCATGAACAATACTTTGTGAAGAATAGCCTAGAAACTGATTACAACCATTCAGAGCCTCCCAGTTCTCTGCTGTATTGATTTGAAATGCCACAGGAATAAAAACGACGCCTGGCGAATGGCTGCAACAATCACGGAGCTCAATGGTAAAGAACAACTCATACCTGGCAAATTCTTTTTCTTTTCCCATTTACTTGTGTCCTCTGACAGTGTTCTGCTGCTTACATGAAGAAAAGGAAAGTTTCTTTCTTAACCCTTTGTGAAAACGAGGCTGCGTCGTTGTAAAGAATTTCCAGAGGGGAGGAAATGTGATGGAAACTGATATGGAAAGCTCAGTGACAGATTAAAAATCACTCGTCACACAGATGTAACCGTAACCACGCAGGCGACACATAACAAAGTCCGTTATTACTAATCAGAGCTGGTGTCCTCTCAGAATGACTTCACAAAAAGCACATTGCCTGCACAGACGGATGATTGCATCAGACTTGGCACATCAGAGGAAATCAGAGTTTCTCTGACTGCTCAGGTCGGGTGAAGAAGTGTTCGTAATGTAATGCTCTAAACTCATTCCATGTGAAAGAAGAAACTCTTGAATAAAACTAAACAATCCTGATCAATTTATGAACATTTCTCAATTACAACAACCAAAAAAAGTGTATTTTGTTCAATATGCAGCATGTTTTATGACCAAGACTAGAGCGTAGATTGCACAGCACTGATGGTGGTAAAGCACGGAGGGAGGAGTATGATGAGAATTGACATATACAACATTTGGGGGCGAGGGTCTGATGTTATACAAAATACTGGTTGACAAAATGACTCACACAAAGATTTCACAAAAATGAAATACAGTTGTCCCTCATTGATCGCTGTGGATCCATACCCTGAAGACCTGATAACTGAAAAACTGCGAAGAAGGAATAGTAGTACAAGTAATGTGTGTATGAGTATATACAGGTTGTCCCCGAGTTACGAACGGGTTCCGGACCTAAGAACCGTTCGTAGGTCGATTCTGCCGTAACT
>JARVLU010001196.1:33802972-33815306 GCA_031762415.1 Simpsonichthys santanae | reverse complement strand
ACAACTGATTGATGACTGATTGATGACTGATTGATGACTGACTGACGACTGATTGACAACTGATTGATGACTGATTGATGACTGATTGACGACTGATTGACGACTGATTGACAACTGATTGATGACTGATTGACGACTGATCGATGACTGATTGATGACTGACTGACGACTGATTGACAACTGATTGATGACTGATTGACGACTGATTGTCAACTAATTGATGACTGATTGACAACTGATTGATGACTGATTGACAACTGATTGATGACTGATTGAAAACTGATTGTCGACTGATTGATGACTGATTGATGACTGATTGATGACTGATTGACGACTGATTGTTGACTGATTGATGACTGATTGACAACTGATTGATGACTGACTGATGATTGATTGATGACTGATTGATGACTGATTGATGACTGATTGTCGACTGATTGATGACTGATTGACAACTGATTGATGACTGATTGATGATTGATTGATGACTGATTGTCGACTGATTGATGACTGATTGACAACTGATTGACGACTGATTGATGACTGATTGATGACTGATTGATGACTGATTGACAACTGATTGATGACTGATTGATGACTGATTGTCGACTGATTGATGACTGACTGACGACTGATTGACAACTGATTGATGACTGATTGATGACTGATTGATGACTGACTGACGACTGATTGACAACTGATTGATGACTGATTGTCGACTGATTGATGACTGATTGACAACTGATTGATGACTGATTGTCGACTGATTGATGACTGATTGACGACTGATTGACAACTGATTGATGACTGATTGATGACTGATTGATGACTGACTGACGACTGATTGATGACTGATTGACAACTGATTGATGACTGATTGACAACTGATTGATGACTGATTGATGACTGATTGATGACTGACTGACGACTGATTGATGACTGATTGATGACTGATTGATGACTGATTGTCGACTGATTGATGACTGATTGACGACTGATTGATGACTGATTGACAACTGATTGATGACTGATTGTCAACTGATTGATGACTGATTGACAACTGATTGATGACTGATTGACAACTGATTGATGACTGATTGTCTTGATGATCTTTTAGCACTTGCAGCACGTGCTGTAAATGACTCTCGGCTATTTCCTCTGAGCTTTGTCTGTGAAAGTGGCCGAAGATGAGCCAAAAATCAATCAGCTTTAAGTTGATCAGGTAAAGATTATTCATTATTTTCACATTTTAAACCCATCCTGAGAGATAATTTTTTTACTAACAGGCACATTTTAAAAAGATGTTTTAAGAAATGCTCCATTTTTATCATTCAAGTTTTGATTTTTAATGTCTCTGACTCCTGCGATGAATTAAAACATAAAAAAGTATGAAATAAATGAGACATTTTTCAACCATAACTTCATAATTCTGAAGGAGCAAAACAAGCTTTGTCATTTCAGCTAAAAGATGCAGCTAAAGCAGAAAGAAGCCGAAAGCTAAAATAAGTCAAATACTAAAAACTAAAAGTAGAATCAGAATAAAATTTATTGTCCTTGCACCGAGGTACAGCGAGAACATGTACGTAGTCGTCCAAAGGATGGTCAGAGTGCACGAAGCTGCTACTATAAAAAGCGCGGCCTTCTTATTCTTATTCAGAATAATATTGTTAAGTAGTAAAAAGACAAAGCTAAAAAAATAGAAAAATAAAAAGATAGCTAAAATAGCAAAAAGTTAAATTTGAAAAAGCAGCAAAGAATCAAAAGGCTAAATAGACAGAATACCGTACTAGATAAAAGCCTAAAGTAGCAAAAGGCTAAAAAATGTTAAAGTTAAGAGAATAGTATCTAAAAGAAGATACAATAGCACGTGTAGCTGAAGCAGAGAGAACATTTTTTTAAGAACTGAAGCAATCTCAACGTGTTTTTACGGAATATTTATAAATGATTACATTAAAATGTCACAGCTGACCTCCTGAATGAGCTTAAGGTTTATACAAACAGCTGAAACATGCAGAAGTAGCTAAACTGCAACAAGGTATGGAAAAATAATTGCAACAAAATGAACACTGACTCAGTAAACATTAATAAAATGTTAATAAATTGTTAATAAAACATTAAAAAACAAGACATTCATAAAATATAAGAAAACATTAATAAAATGTTAATAAATCATTAATAAATCGAAAATAAAACATTAATAAAACATTAATAAAACTAAGAAAACATTAAGAAAACAATAAAACATTAAGAAAATGTTAATAAAATGTAAAAAGTTAAAACATTCATAAAACACTAATAAAATATGAAAAAATAAAACGTTGAAATGTTAAAAATGTTAAAACATTAATAAAATTATAATAAAATGAGAAGTAAACGTTAATAAAGCATTAATAAAACATTAATTAAACATTAATGGCTACATTGAATCTTTTTATTGCTGCTGTTCCCTCTTCGGGGGCTGCCATTCAAAAATAAATATACTGTATATATATATACAGGTGGTCCCCGACTAGGGCGCCATCGACTTACGGCGTTTTGGACTTACGGCGCCGCCCCCAGTGAAGTCATCACACCTTACGTTGCCTTTTTTATGCAGCATTTTATGTTTTTTTAGATTTTTTTGAGAGTATTTTTTTAGCTAACAGCTTGGAAACACATTAAAATGGCGTTCTAAGTGCGCATTGTTTTTACATTGAAAAAAAACGTGTTTAAAAAGACGTAACGGCTGCCATGTGCTTTCGGTTTCGAGTTACGGCCGAAAATCCGGACTTACGGCGCCATGTGCGTTCGGCTCCGACTTACGGCAGAATCGAGTTGCGAATGGTCCTTAGGTCCGGAACCCGTTCGTAACTCGGGGACTACCTGTATCTACTCATTCTCATCGTCACTCTTGATCTGGTTCTGACTTATGGCACTGAGATTAATAACTTAGTAATACATCCTCAAAATCCTGTTTTGTCTGATCATTTTTTAATAATCTTCACAAATAAACTATAAATAAACTATTTTATATCAATAAACTGAATTGAATTGATTAGATTGTCCAGGTTTAAGACATTTTTTATTCAGATTTTCAGTAGTAGACAAAGCTAAACTTTTAAAACTCAGAAAATCTGGAGAAGTATACGTTTGTCCCATTTTTCTATTTGTTGTTGATATTGCATTGACTCCAGTCAAGTATCTTCCTTCAGATGAAAGAGCGCTTGAAAGACAAGCCGTGGAGAAACGTGACCAGAGCAGGCAGCCTCCTGGCTCAGCAAACAGAAGACTTCTTCAGACCTCTCAGGTAAACTGGTGCACGGCTGTAAAATTGCCCAGTGGGCAGGAAGAGTGAGCATAATTACGAAATATAAGTCAGTCAGTGAGTTTGGACTTGTTTTGCAGACACTTTCATGCCATCTAATTTACAAAATAATATATTCCTGAAGAGAAGATGTTGCCCATGAACTAGTTTTACTTTTTAACAGCTTGCTGTTGTTTTCCCCACTTTGTCACAAAAAAGTGTAATGCATCCTCCCAGTCTGAGAATTAGACAGGTTTAACATGAGGTTTTTTTTTTTTTGTGTGTGTGTGTGTGTGTGCTTTTGTAGCATATAAAGCAGAACTTTGAGCTACTCAGAACATGTTCAAGTACTCACAACACAGCCTTAAATGAAGGTAATGTGTTCCACATATTTCTTTCTTATATTTAGTACAAGTTTTTTTTTCTTCTAAAATGACTATATTAGAGCTCTCTGGTGTGTTTACCATTGAATATACAATCAAACTGAACAGAAAAGGGGTTTTGAATGAGTGTACATTCAAATAAATTCTCAGCCTATATTTAATCTTTGTATGGGACTGCAGGTTTCGAGTCTGCAGCCCAGATACAGCTGGCAGAAGGCCTGTGGAAAGAGACTCAGACTGGGGGTCCCATGGAGATCGCTCAGACACTGAGGCCCGTAACGGAGCACCAGCGCCGCCAACAGCAGGAGATCGCCACCATTTCCTTGGAGGAGAAGAAAATCCTGCTGTCCCTCGAAAAACTGAACCACCAGCTGTACAGTAAGCTAAGTCCACGAGGCCTCAGTTTACAAAAGCACATTAATCTGATAACTATGGGTGAGATAACCACTCCTTTCTGAATATTTTTGTAGATTTGCAGGAACACGTGGGGCATAATGCTGGCACACGTAGACTTGCAATTATTGACACACCCTTTGTAAGTACCGTACATTTAAGTTGCTTTTCTGTCTTTATTTCAGTCTAAACAGTTACATTGTTTTTTTTTTATTTTTAAAAAGACTCATTCTTCACCTTGTTCTTGTGTTTTCAGACAAAAGAAGTGAAAGTTACAAATTACAAGCACCGTGCTACTTCGGCAAACTCCGTTCCATACCACAAGAAAGTCTGACATAAAGTTTTATTCCCGGCTGATAATAAACTTGACTCTGGTCAATGCATGCATAGCTCTTCAACATCAAAAAAGGATATTACCAAATGTGCCGTTAAGAGTTCCCCCCAAGACTATTTCATCAATAAGAAACTGCAAGGGTCACCTGTACATTAGTTCTTAATACATTCCCCCTATAAATGAGAGTGTTTAACTCATTCTTGGTGCTTTCACTCAGTGTTTAGAGAACAATTTATTCTTGATATTATGTTTGAAGTTTTATAAAACAACATGGAATTAGGCACTTAGACTGTAAATGCTTGGGAAAATTATTTAAAAACATAACTGTATGCACTTTCCGTATCTTGCACACAACTGAAATGATATAAACTACAGATAATACAGAAGCTCTTTCATTTTGTATTTATTTTATTAGTTAAAACTATAATTTCATTAAAAAATACAGTATACTGTCATTCCGTTGACATTAAATTAAATAAAGCTCATCAAGACAGAGTTACCTGAGTGGGTTGATTTTGTTTGGTACAATTAATCGTTAACAGACTTGTTCCATCTTAAACTGGTGCTAAATGGCGTATTATGTCATAAGCTCTCAGAAACTGGTTTCTCAGATCACACTGTTTGTTGGTTCTCTAATTATCTCTCAGCTCTGACGCAGTGTGTTCAACACAATGGTACTTCTTCCAGTTATCCAACTGCTTATGATGTACCACAAGGCTCAGTCTTAGGACCCACCCTCTTCACAATCGACACAGCTAATATAGATCAGATCATTCCTGATGCATCCTTACATTGCTATGCCGACGACACAGTTTATTGTCCAGCTAAAACAGTTGCTAATGTTTTCTAGCTTTTACAGTCTGCGTTTGACATCATCCAGTCAGATTTGTTCCGTCTCAAACTTGTGCTAAATGTTGACAAATCCAAAGGCGTGCTGTTTTCAAACAGGAAGTCTGTACCAGCTGTCATTCCTTCTTTTTTATCGACAAGTGGCGTTCCTATCGAGTTTGTCAATTCCTACAAATACTTGGGCATCTGAGTCTCACTTCTTGAGGAAAGTGTGGCAGTTGTAGAAGTGTCTTTCATTCATGCTGTGAAATTAATGTCTTGTGGGCCTGCCAGCTGCCAGAGGACGTCCAGAAACCTCTTTTGAAATTTAGTCCCAGTGAATTTAACTTTTGTTTCAAATCTTATTACATTAATACTGCTCTTAAATTATAACAGCACCAAAAGACGACAGCCTGCATTTGATTTCATTTTAAATTGTTGGGTTTTTGGTTTTTAATTAAAAGCTGCTGTGTTTCTCTTGCCAAACAATGGTTTCATGGGGAGGGGGAACTGCAGGGATTATTGATGGGAGTTCATTTGCCCCTCCTTCGACAGCGTGTCTGGTTTTGCCCCTAGTGCGCCTGCTAGGACTTGCTCCAAGAGGTGCAAGAAGCCCAAACTCTTTTCATGCATGAAAATAAAAGTCTCCCCCCACCCCCATTCAGTTTAGCTGCAGGTTCTTCGATTGATTCAAGAAGAAGCGATAAATAATGATGTGACAGCGGTGTCTCACTGCCATATAAAGTCAGGTATATGTTCACCTTTCATCCTAAACCAAAGCTAAAAACAGAGAGGATGTATTTTCTGCTTTGGTGTGTAAAGGTGCCTGCAGCAGAAATCCCATGACAAGTTATGAGCATGAGCAGAGATCTGTACAATAAAAAAGATAAATGATGGCTGTTGTTTTTATTTGAGGAACATATGAATGTCTTAACCTTGTTAAAATCAACATTTTCGAAAAATAAAATGAATTATGATGTTCACCACATTTAAGACTTTCTTATTTTAACATTTGTCCACACAAAAATTGTGTTCTTTGTTCTAAATCACTCAGTTTCGGAACAATCGGGCCAGAGTGTAGTGATAAATCATACAATAACACATTCAAATGTTAGAAAAAACTTTGATGAGTTCATTAGAATATAGTATTTTGGGTATTTCAGTTGTATTTTCCTCATTTAGCTTCTCACATTGAGTTATGACATTCACCCAACAGATAAGGGTAAGGGTCCAAAAGTAAAGAAACATTTTTACGGATGCAAGTTTTGGCTTGTGCTGTGGTCTATAGCTATGTCTCTCAAATCTTGCTTTGTTGCAGTCTCTTACATAAAAAGCATGAAAGATTTTGGCTTTTTTTCAATGAAGTGACAGAAATGTTTCTCTTTTGTGTTGTGGGAAAAAGACTTCTTCCACTGTGTAAATAACACAATCCGCAAAGGTGTTGCAATAATTATATGTGAAGGGGGATGTGTCTCCCTCATGTTTAAAAAATATTCATTTGGACCCCGCCCCCACCCCCATACACATTTATCATGAAATATTAGTTCACCCAGTGCTGTTTCTATTTCTTTGTGAACGAATCCATTCCTCTTGATTAATAGCAGAATACTCAAACCACTAAAAGTCCACGCCGGGTTTTCCTGGTTACCTACAACAACTCACCACACCTCCTGCAGTGTTTCCTCTCACTTGCCTTGGCAGGATGCTCATCTCTTCTGGGTTTTTGGTCAACGGGGCAGGGGGAGGAGGGGGAGACCACAGACCAGGGAGACACGTTTGTAATGTGAGCTAGCTTAGCGCTATGTTAGTATCGGCAGTTGTTGACCAGGGTGGAGGGGCTAAGATGCATGAGAGAAGCAGAGCACTATGTGATGTCTGTAGCATCTTAGCTACTGTGTCAGTAATGCGCGCCGCTAGCTTAGCACTATATTAGTACCAGATGTTGTCGACAGGGATGGGGTGTGGTGGTTAGGATGGGTGAGAGAAGCGGAGCGTGTTATGTTCAGACAAGGAGAGCTGTTGGTCAGGCTCCTTCTTGTTGCTCTCTAAAATATTGAATCAAGTGTTTACATATGTAGGTAAACCATGAAGTTTAACAACCCATTAAAATACACCAGAATACAGGAAATGGCATCTACTTCATTTAAAATTTTCTGGGGGAGGACCCCCAGATCCGACCACCAGTGTGTCTCCCCCACGTCACAAATGCTTCTGACACCAATGATGGTCCGGCATTCCTTGATGGAATGAAGATCACCTGACAAATTTATGATGAAATTTAGACCAAGATCAACGTACACATACAAATGACAGAGTTGTTGTAGTTTTGGTCAAGTCTCTGTTTCTTTATGTCTTAAAATATTTCAAGATTTCACTCTCAGACGATGCATTGGACACAACTCTCAACTACTACCACATTAAGTTTTAATTCAACTGCAGGATTGACATTTGTATTTTATTTTATTAATTTATTTAGGCTTATATTGATCAGCTGTGGTGGCCATTCAGTAATTCAGGAGATACAGTATTTTGCTAACAGACAGATTTGACCAGATAATGCTAAGTTGTAATCATGTTGCGTGATCTGTAGTGTTTGGAGTTTGTTTTGAGGATAGTTCCAGCTACTACCACACCAAACTTTAACTTAACATCTGGACATTTTTGTAGTAGTCATCTTGAACTGAGTTGACTTCAAACATGAATCAGTTGATGTACATCTAATGATGGTTTCCTGAGAGTTTCATTAAAAACAGATCTCATGCGATAAGTGAGCGGTCAGATTATGGGTTATGGATAACTCGTAGCTACTACCACACCAAAATGTATCTCCATGAGTGATACTGAGTTAGTCATGTTTGTGTTTGCTGTGGTCGCTTTGCTGCGGCGGCCATCTTTGAATCAGGTTGACTCCAAAAAGTAATCATTGGTTGTAGATGTCCAAACAATGATTACTTTTAGATTTTAAGTTTAAATTTATTGGATATTTTTGCTGCCCTGTGATGGACTTGCGACCCGTCCAGGGTTTGCCACGCCCCTCGCAAAGTGATTGCTGGACATGGGCACCGGCGACCCCCGTGACCCAAAAATGTAAGAAGCGGGTAAAAGATAACGGATGGATGGATGGATGGATGGACGTCATTAAAAAAAAAAAAAGCATGAAGAGCTAAAAGAGGCACTCGAGTTCAATCTGTTGGGTGTATTTCTCCGGTAAAGACAGCAGGGGATGATCAAGTTCACATCTGCTGCTCCAAACAACATGGCGTGTGCGTCACTGCCTCTGATTAGAACGCCAGACTAAAACTTTTTCCTTTTTTTGAAAGAAACTGGGCCAAAAGGAAAAGCTACCTTTTGTTTCTGTGTCACAGAAGGATTTCTGGCAAAATACAGCAAACAAAACTGACATCCCACCGCAGGGTGACTGAGTTTGACCCTCATCAGGAGCGATGAAGACAAGCTGACCAGCAGTGGACAAGCTCCTCAAAGTGGGTGGTCTCTTTAGAGCTTCACAGACACTGCAGTCCATCTTCTTAATGTGTCTGAGTGCAGCACAATGACTGGAAAATGACCACTTTCACTCATACAAGAGGGGTTTATTGACTGGCACCATGTGTGCACCAAATGTACGTATTCTTTAAAAAATAATGCAAGTGTTTCATAATTTGTTGCAGTTGCATTCAAACCTTTGTATCAATTTCATGCACCTAGGGTTAGGGTTGTGCAGGTATTCGGAGCTCAAAACTTGTTGCACTTAAAGCGAAGAGTGTGAAAATGTACAAATACAAGTTACGGTAAGCTGTGCATCATAGGATGAGGACAAGGGGGGGCTGTTTTATCTTAAAGCTTTACCCTGTCTGTTGTTGATATTTATTAGAGCTTCATAATCATTTATTCAGTGGATGTATGGGGGAAAGATGAAACGGAGCCTCTGCTTTCACAGAGGGAGGATCTTGACAAAATGATTTCTCAATGGAAGAGGGGTCTCATTAGCATGACAATTGTGGGAACTGAATCGCTCTACTTTTCATGAGAACTGTACAAAAAAAAAAAGTGTGAGAGAGAATAAATAGTCCCATTACACACACACAGATGGGAAAAAATAGTTCAGTCTCACAAAGGTTTTTGGGAAATTGTATTCACTTTCCAGCGCATTCAATACATAAACACAAAGAATGAATTCACTATGAATTAATCGATTTTGTTTGGCGTCGTTCTGCAGGCGAAAGCTATTGTGTTCAACTTTATTACTGTAAATACCAGACTATCCCTTTAAAGGGATAGGCCATTCAGTTTTAAAGTGGTGTTCTGTCAAATAGTTATCAACAGTTAGTACTTTACCAACTGTAGCATCAGTCATAGTGCAAAGTATGGAGAAAGCGGCAAAAGTCTTCAACAATGCTATGTTAACATATAGCTAAACAAAGGCCCGATGTTTTGTCATTTTTCAGGTTTTTAAAGCAACGTCTTCCCAAAAACAAGATACTGGTGCAAAAGTACAATCCGATAGCTAATAATAAAACTTTATACTTTAGCTTGACCTTGGTGTTCAGTTTCTGTTTTCATAACAAAACATCAGTGTTACTACCTTAGACATTTATTAAATTACAAGAGAAGCTGGAAGTTGAAGTCGGAGCTGTTGCAGATGTACCACAGCATGGACCTAGTACAGGTTAACAAGACTATACTCTTGGTACAAATAACTAAATAAATAAATTATAAAACACATACGTGTTTTTTAGGTGCTAACTGTTGGTTTGTGTAGCTCTTACCTCGCAGCTATGCGTTCAAATATTTAATTCTCAAACAAGTTTAGCTGCAATTCTTTATTGCATACATTAAAAAAAAAAGAAAGTCATGCAATACTATCATGATTGTGTGCTGGACTTAAAGCCCCACGTTGCTCGTGCGCTGACACTGTTACCAAAAATACAAGATGGCAGCTTCCTCAAAGCAGATACTGCTGACTTCAAGACCAAACAAGTAAAGAAGGTGGCTACACTTAGTCCAATCATTCGCTATGGTTACCTGGCAAATGTATGCATGAGGAACATAGGCCATGTATAGTAATAACACTGTTGAACGTATCAATTCACAAAGAGTACCAGTAAATGTTGATTTCCTATCATGTCCTTATGTTGCAGTATAACTTATCAAAATACATATTACTAATGGGGAAGCCCCTTCTCGCTGGGCAAATGAAATAGCTGCCTGCTGCTTCACTTGTGCATGTCTCGTGTGTGATGGGTCTAATGCAGAGAACAAATTTCAGCATATAGGTACATAAAATAATTCCACTTCCGTCAAGCAAACTGATGCAGTCAGCACCCTTGGCACTACACGGTCTATCCATGAACTGCACATGGACGTTCTAGATGTTTGGTTACAAAATCTGCAACACACTAAACAAATGATCTCATGCAAAAGGTTCAAGGTGACTTTATTGTCATTCGCGTCACATGTGGTACATGAGGTGGAATAAATTGCGTACACAGGGTCCCAGTTTCATCCAACAATAGCAACAGTATAACTTGTAAAAGAAAACAGTAAAAAAGATCTAAGTTATGAATTAAGAAATAAGCCAAACAGTCAATAAAACATGAACAATACGCCAAACAGCAGCACGAACATGAGTCTATACGAGCAGATGAGTACGAATGAACACAGCAGCACGGAACAAATGAACAGCATGAGCTCAGCGGCACGGACAATCAGCAGCATATAACAATCTAATTATGTACTCAAAATCCCAGTTATACCTCAAAATAGCAAAAATTAAAAGTATAAAAAGAAACAGTACATAAGGATATAAGATATATGCTAAGCGAACGCTAAACGATACGCTAAAAGATCTAAAATATATGCTAAACACTATTAATGTAAAATAATACAGTATATTAAACAGCAGCCCTAACATAAGTCTCTGATGAGTAGATGGGTATGAATGAATATGTATATTTACATATGTGTATGTAAACATGTATATGTTTGAAATTAGCTTTCTTTCACACCAGATTTTTGTTTTTGAGAAAGAGTGGCTCTAAAAACTTGAAAAATTACAAAGTATATCACTCAGATATTTGTTTGGTTAGCCATTAGCCTAGCATGGATGCAGACTTTTGCCTCTTTCTCCATACTTCTAAAAAGTCCATGAGGAACTCTTACACATAGGCTAAAAGCAATTTGGATGTGAAAAAAATAAAAGTTGGTACATCTTTGAATTGCTTTTTTAAAAAAATTGTATTTTTGTTAATAAGATTTATGCAAGTCAAGATGATAAACCAAAGCATTTCACCCATTATTTTAAATTACATATGTATTTTTTTATTCTTACTTAACTCACCAGAGTCCGGCACTTGGTATCTTCCTAAATATCAGACAGCAGAGGTCAGTTTTCTCTCTGTTACAAGGAAGCTAAAGTTTGGAATGATTTTTCACATTTGGTAACAGGCAAGCCACCTGTAAAAGAGTTTAAACGTTATTTAAAACTTTAGTCAATTAAAGAATTGTGATAGTCACTTTTTACTTGTTACACATTTCATTCAAATTTTCATTAATATTGTATAGATGTTTTTTTAATTTTATTTTTTCTGTATAACTGTATTCCTAAATTCATGATCAATTGACTGTATTCTTGGATTGTATTATTTGTATTATTTAAATTATTTATATGTACAGTACTGGGTGGAGGCTTTTTTTTAGGCTGTTGATTTATTTCATGCTGCTGTGTTCATTCATCTGCTCACACAGACTCGTGCTGCTGTTCGGCGTATTGTTTTTGTACTACTAGTGCTTAGCATATTTTTAGTTAATGTTTTTCTTAGTTCATATCTTAGATATTATTACTGTTTTTCTTTTACATTTTATACTTTTGTTGGATGTAACTGGGACCCTGTGTACGCAATTTCGTTCCACCTCGTATACCACATGTGGTGCATGTGACAATAAAGAACCTTGAATCCATGATATAAGTCCATTGGGCTTTTGCCTCTTCCTGCACTGTTATTGTTTTTTTCTTAATATCTTTTATCTGTGTTTTATGACGGAGATTTAGGGCCATGCTAAAAAAATTATATATACTGTATATATACAGTATATATATATACTGTATATATATAC
>JARVLU010001196.1:33777415-33788638 GCA_031762415.1 Simpsonichthys santanae | reverse complement strand
TCCGGTATACGGCTGAATCGGTATACGGCCAAGCCGTTAGAACGGATCTCGGCCGTAAACCGGGGACAACCTGTACTCAAAATGGACAAAGAAAACATTAACGTAATGCCAACGTATCTCTATTAGCAATCGATTAAACAAACCTTTCGCACTAGGATTGATCTATTAACAGTGGTAGAGATGAGCTTTACTCACAGCCAGTTCTTTCTGAATCAGTTTCTTCATTAGTGACTTTGATGGAACAAACCATCCTTCAAAGAGAAACCTAAAGCCACAAAGGGGTCACCGAGGTCACCCAAATAATCTCTTGATGATGTCCTGCTGATAGAGAGGCAGTCAGGCATCCCCAGTCAACCAGAGAGGAGGTGGTGGTCCTCATCTTTAAGGAGTGATTGTGTCGGGCCTCCCTCTGTGCGCTCTATACTCATCTGCCTCAACCACTTTCCAAGCATATACTCCCTGGGTGGAGTCCCTGCGGCCTGAGGATCCCATTTTTAACATTTTGACAACTCAGCTGTGGGAGCGTTTCATCACTGCTGCACATCCATAGCTTCACTCCCCTATTTTAGGGCAGTAAAATGTGGATTTTGACATCTGGCTTTGAAGAAGAGCGAAGTCAGCAGAGTAAAAAAATCAGTTTGGCATCGAATCGAGCTTTGATCTACTGGTGTGCTGGGAGCACAACTTTCTCAAAGACCTTTAAACCACCGAGATAATTTATTTCTTAGCAGGTTGTGAATAATAGAATTGAATAAAAACTTGGATCTCGTAACAGATGGTAATGCACCAACATTATTCTTTGCAGATCAGTTTAGAATTCAGCCAAAGATTGATAGCTTGAATAGTAATATAGAGAAATAAAATGCATTTTATGAAACTAGCATCTAAAAAAAAAAAAAGTTCTATTGAGTGATATAAGAGGGGGACACACAAGTGAACCACTTTGACCTTGGCTGCCTCAGATAAGTTGACGGGGGAGAGGTCAGACTCCAGAAACCATCTTATCACCAACAAACTGGTTGGCCCACTGTGAGAGTGTTCTACTTACGGGACTGGGTTTGTTGTGGCTCCTCGAACGGATGAAGTCTTTTGGACGAAAGATGAAACGTTTCAACAAAAAGAAACCGTTCAGAGGACCTGACTTTGTTGGAAAATGTTCTATACTTAGTCAGGTTTAGCTTTTTACTCAAAAAACGGGGCTCTTCACCAACGCAAAACCTAAATTTACTGCCAATCAGTCTTTGAAGGAAAAGCATAATTTTAGGATGAGAAGGAACTAGAGTTGTAGCCATTTTTGTCAAACCTTGTAAATAAATGACATTATGTGCATTAATGCAATAAAGTGAATCTCACAAGAAATGTTCGGGCTCAAAGTATGTGTCGTGTATGACTGTCAACTTCTCACATCAAATTTTAGCTCAATATTGCCAAATTTGAACAAGTTATAGCCATTTTAGGTGTTGTCCATGGTTGATTAGCTTTGGTGGCCATCTTGAAATGTGGTGACAAAGTTAATCAGTTGTAATAGTCAGGTCCTCTGGACGGATTCTCCTTTGTTGAAACGTTTTGTCTTTTATCCAAAAGACTTCTTCAGTAATAGATTTATCTAGCTGGATTATTGAGCATGCATGATGACATTCATCCAGTGGTCACTTTCTGAGAGTATTACTAAAATCTGTTCAGTGGTTTGTGAGGTATTTTGCTAACGGGCAAAGTTTACAGAAAAACACGCACAGACACAAGTAAAAACATTATCGCCCCTTTGGCTTCAGTGGCAGACAGAAAAAAAATGTGTTAATAAAAGCAGCATTTTGACTGTTTGACTATAAATCTTAAAGGAATCAAGATATTTGCTTCTGTGGTAATTTACTCTTTGATTTTAAGCCTGAGCCTAACGATGTTTGCAGTTTTTCTTTGAAGTTCTTCACAGAAGTATACAACTGCAAACATTTCACTTTGGTTCGTCAAACACGAATGCAATCCTTATCTGGAAGTTACTTTTGATTTATTGATTATTACAATATGGTGGAAACTACCGGTACTTTGGGACAGCTGTGGCTGAGTGCTTAAAGTAGTTGTTCTTCATTGGGAGTGTTGGGGGTTCGATTCCACCAGCGGTCTCATACAGAAGTGTCCATGGGCAAGACACTGAACATTGCCTCAGATGCGTGTCCCACCAGTGTACAAATGTGATAAAACACTGATTATTCTTTGTATAGATCTAGTAGAGTGCTGTCTGAATGGGTAAATGAGGCCAAAGATTGTGTTGTAAAGGTGTCTTGATGGGATAGAAAGGTGCAGTCCATTTACCATTTACTAAACAAAGATGGAATAAAGGAGAGAAAGTGTAATTTAAATCCTCACACTATTTGTCTTTGGGTTGGGTTTGGAAGAAAGCTGCCGTGTCGGTCCTGCGCTGGGTGTTCAGAGTCCTGCGAAGGCAACAGCGAGCAGTTGTGACTGTGAAGCTCGTGAATCATCAGCAATTCCTAACAGCAACTGGTGGCCTCCAGCCTCCCCGCCAGTTGCCATGGCGTTGTTTTGTTTTACGTTTCACCCACAGGAAGCGGTATATAGCTGCTCATGTAGGGTTTTTAGGGCACCTTGATTGCATGGATTATCTTTTAGTTTTTAAAGCTGGTGATGAATTACAGGCTCCTGGTAACAAATTAACCCACTATCCCATGGAGGCTCTTTGAGCACAGTGTAGCGCTGAGCTGGAAGCTCCCAGAAGGTGTGGATTTTATCACACACTTGATTGAATTTCACTGCCTCAATTTTGAACTTTGGGTTTGTTTATGTCCTTTTTTTTTTTTTTTTTTTTTTTTTTTTTTTACAAATTGAGCAACAGTTGGTATCTGAACAAATTCAGCAAACATCTGACAGAGCGTGTTTGCTCCATCAGCCTTGTAAGAATCAGAAAGAAGGTTTTCCGTCTATGTTTTTGAGCTTGGTGGGTTTTGTTTGGCGTCGGCATGCCAAAATGTGCAGACCTTTCATTTACCATAAACCTCTCAGTGCTGGTCTACATGTCTCCTCCCACAGTTGCCCATTATTTCCCTCCCTTTATAAAATTGGTTATAGTTTCTAGAGTGGAAAAGCAGCAGGGTGGGCAGTGCACTTTGACTGTAACCAAACCACAGCAACTCTTGGCGCTTGTAGAAGTCTGCAGGACCGTTTTACTTTTGTTACTCTTTCGCTCTTGTCTGTTGTAGTCGCCGTCTGCTTCGTGCAACCTCGCTTTCTTACGGGCCACCGTTAGTTGAAGGGCTTTTTTTTTTGTTGTTGCGTAGTTTGTGTGTGTGAGAGCAAGAGGGGGCTAGGGGGAGGGTTTGGTAAGGGATTTGGCAGCTCCTTTGATCAATAAAGCATAAACAAGAGGGGGGCTTCAGAACGGGCTGTTCATTGTGCCAGGGGGAGGAGTGCTGAGTCAGGCCTGCTCGCTCTCTGGCCTGGGATAGACAGGCAGGATGGGATTACCAAACAGGCCAAGAGAAATGTTTTGAAGCTCTCGCTTCGTCCAGCTGTTCCAAAATCTGTTCTAATGGCACTTTAGGATCAAATGAACGCCGGACTGTAGGAACGGTGGAAAAAAAAAAACGCTAAGGAGAATATTTCATGGCATTGTAAATAAACTCCTTGGTTTTTGTCCCGTCTGAGATTCGTTCCCTCATATGACACAAAAGGAGAAGTTTTGGCATTGCCTAAACAAGCTGCTGGAGTTTGTTTAAAATGAGAGGGGCTTGTGCGGGGGTCTCCTAAATAGGATGGCTCGGGAAAACAAAACAAAAGTGAATAGTTAGGTTTTTTTAGGTCGTAGCTCAGTCTGCGCCTTTGTCATGCAGGTGAAAGCTTTGTAAATGTGGCGCCAGATTGTTAAAGCCCCTGACACTCTGCAGTGTCCACGGCGCTTCCAGGAAAAAGGACCCCCTGCGTCGAGCCCTGGGACTGACCCTCCCTCAATGGAGAGTGTCCCGCCAGGGAGAGGAGGGCTTCCTGTATTAGCTTTCCATCTTAATCAAGGAACAAGTGCCAACAAAGCACTAATTATCAATGCCTTCAGAGTTCACACAGTGCCCCCCCACACACACACCCCCACCTCCGTCTTGTCCTAGGATAGATAGAAAATAGATGAAGCAACATCGATTGATGCTACAATAATTGTTGAAGTCCATTTCTGCCCATTAGAAATTTTAAAGGTTTTTACCTTGCTTTAAATTCATAGTTCTGATTTACTTATGGGTAGAACACTTACTGAACTAAATTATGCTACAAATAAACACTTCTATAAACTAATATTGTACTGATTTATGTATGGATTTATACTGATCTCAACAGATACCATCAACTTCAAGTTTCTGTAATATCATTATTTACATAAATACAGTAAAGGATGTTTTTGTCACAGAATAGCAATTTATTTTCGTCTGTTTTCATATTTGTATTGGTTGTAGTTTTTTTTTTAATGTCACCTGATGCCAACAGGTTAAAGTTGGGTAATGATGTCTTTCCCTGTCTGTGTGTTCAAATTTCTGATTGTTAGCAAAATATTTCATGAACCAGCAGATAGATTTTAATGAAACTCTCCGAGTGTAATTAGATGTACAGCTACAACTGATGTTCCCTTGAAGTCATCCCACTTTAAGCTAGCTGCCATAGCTAATTGAATCTGTCAATTCTACAGATATTAAGCTAGACTCATCCCCAGCAAATGAACTAAGAGCGTTAGACCTCACGTCACGCCATTAAGGTTCGACCATAACAGCGTGTGATGCAACCTGTCCACGGTGTCCCCCGCCTCTCGCACAGTCCCTGCTGGAGATGGGCACCAGCGACCCACAAAGGAAGAAGCTGGGTAAAGATGGATGCATTGATGACCTTAACAGCTGGAACTGCATCGTTTCCTATCATACTTAGTTTAAACTGACATAAAAGCTGGTGGGCGGTATATGCATTCCTTTAAGGAATGCTATTTTAAATTTTTCATTTATGTATTTATTGTCTTTTTCCTCTCTTTCCAGCCACATCGATAAAACCACCACTTGGCAGGATCCTCGCAAGCCCTTGCTCCAGATGAACCAGGCTGCTCCTCCCAGCTCTGTGCCAGTTCCACCACCGAACCTGATGAACCCAGCCAGTGGTGTGTAGCAGGTCTTTTATATGTTTTTAAAGCATTTATTTAAAGAATAATGCCTTGTCGTACAGTATATGGAAATTTGCATTCCTGCCGCGTACAGTGAAATCCAAGCGTAGTCTAGTTCCTACATGTCACTGATCTGCATAACTTCAGTTCTGACCATATTGTTGGAATTTGCCCCAGGTGAGGTAAGAATGGGGCAGAACCTTACACATCCTCTGTGACTCACAGATTAGTTTTACGGATGACGTTACCTCCTTGTCTCCTGTTGATACCGTTCTACTTGTTGGTAAATAATAAACAAATAACCTCAGAGGCTGACAATCAGTTGTGTTTCTTGCAAGGAATGGATAACGGTGATTCACTCAAAGATGCAGTAAAAGGACTTGGTTTTCTCTTTGGATAATCTATTGTCTATAAGTGTCTGTTTGTCTCATCATGCAAACATTTAAAATCGCCCCGTCTCCTTATTACATCTATAATTTACCGCAGTGATTCCCTTTGTCAGTATTGGCATATTTTGGACATGGACTGTCTTGTATTTCTTCAGCATTATTTTGTCTGGTGTCCCTCAGGACCCCTTCCTGATGGTTGGGAACAAGCAATTACACCAGACGGAGAAATTTACTACATCAACCACAAGAACAAAACCACATCCTGGCTCGACCCACGACTCGAGCCACGCTATGGTGAGTTGGTTAAAGGCTTGGATCTTTTTGTTTATATCATGACTAAAGTGAAAATACCACATACTTCCACTTCTTTAAAAAGAACACACTACACGGTCTTAAAAAAAAAGACAACATAAACTAACACAGATGTAATGTTATCTGTCATTTCCAAGGGTTCTCCAAAAGGTTTTTAGGCCAAATGCCATTTCACTTTGTAACCCTAACCGTACCTTTTGTGTTTTCATACCGAGGTCGGGGTTTCCCAATCGTTCTTGTGATGTGTGTGGGGGTGAAAGAGTAGGAGCTGTGGTTTCAAATGACGGTTTCTGCAAGTCTTTGTATTTAAGATTTAAGTACATTGTGATTTAAATTGAAGATCTACAGAAATTTCAAAAATTATAGATTTTTTTGATACGCCTGTCAAATGTAGGACGTATTATTGTATAGTCTTCGTCCGTCACTTGGTTCGTATGTACACTTTCTCTTGTCCCGCCCGTAACGAGATCTCAGTCATCCAGGACATGGTGAATTCAACAAAGTTCAAGACAAAACGAAAACAACTGGACTTTATTTGTAACAGAAGACGTTTCGCTTTCGGTGTACGCTGTCCAGTGCAGCGATGAATGTCCAGATCTCCATATTGGAGAAACCAAACAGCTTCTCCACAGATTCATTATATGGCAACATGGCTTGCCATACAATCACCAGCCGCACACAGCCATTTGACTGCACGCTGACCGCCCTTGAAAGAGTTTAAAAAAAGTTGTTGAGCTTCAGATGGGACTACTGCCAGGCAGTGATCCATCAAAGCCCAAATGGACGTTCATTCAGCCGCCGCGCTCAGTGGACGTGCACGTCCGACGACCCAAACAGGTGAGATCACAAAATATCCAACATGTCAGAGCAGGGTCCGCGTCTGAATAATGCAGAATGCAGGCAGAAGCAGGAATTCAATGACTAGTACATATAATATTTAATAAATAATTTGACGGCCATGAGAGGACGAACACCTCCTCAGCTCCGATCTTCTGCCCCCTTAGCCACACGTGTCTTCTGACCGTTAATAATTATAAAAGCAGTCAAAGCTTAATTTTTTTTTCGGGTTCGGATCTGTAATTACTGTTAATTCGACGGGTGGGGTTCAGAAGTGATGGGTACGGGCTGGGGCCGGGTCGGGTTTTTCTTCCGTAACAAATAAAGTCCAGGTGTTTTTGTCTTGAACTTGTTTGAACTGATTCACTCATGAAAGGTCAAGGTCAGATCAAGGTCAAATGGCATACATGGTGAGGGGCCATTGCTATAGAGTTCTGTGCAATAATTTGACACAATGTGCCATATAAAGTTTAAATGCTTAATCAGGTATAAAGCTAGAAAGATTTTGTTGTTTATGACAAAATGACATTTTAAAATCAAAACATTGTTAGTTTAACTCAATGTTTCATGTTTCCAGTTGTCAAAATGCATTAAAACATGTCTAGTTGAACTAGATCTATATCTGATACTAAATCTAAACTCGTGAAATGATTTTTCTGTAAACATTTGTTTGTTTATCACACTGTGATCTGTTTCTTTCTCACACAAAGCAGTTGTTGCTTTTGTCATGTGTTTACACAAGGACCTCGATTTGTTTATTAGGCAACGAAAAGTGGCGTACAACCGTTTTTGGGAATAACTGCCTGTTAAAAAGTTTTATTAAACTTTTTTGGGAAACTTTCACTTCCCAACCTTCAGCTCCCTGGTTCGCGCACACGATGGGTCGTTTTAACAGAAACTGTGACTCATTTCTTTATGGCTCACATTTCCTTGTGATGCTGGACATTGTTTGAGACTGATCGAAAGCGGATTCCTCCACAAACACCCCCCACCCTGCCCCGCCCTCCAAATTCTCACCTAACCTTTTGTCAGCCATTTTAGAGTTGGCGCAACAGCTGAGTTAGCTATTAATCCCTTGGGCCAAGCTAAAGTTTGACAGTTGGCTTTCAGTGTGCGGCGGCCGGCGTGGGTGAATTAATGACAGGACGGGCTGCATGTGCTGAAACGGCTCTGTGGCCGCAGGAATGAGCTCATCCTGTGCGTTGCGTGTGTCCCTCTGACTCATTTTTGTTTTGCTTCCGGTGCCATCCTTTCATCGCAGCAGCGTTCCCCGGGGAGCTCGCCCTCAGTTTACAAAAGCAACATGTGCCATTTCTGTTCCCTCGCTTGAGTTTGGCGTCGGGTTCGACTCGGAACGGGCACTTGCGGGCATTGTTTTTCTCTAAACGGTTGTGTCGTGCACGGAGGAGGGACTGGAAAGATCTGAACAGAGCTGGAAGGGGAGTGGGGCAGCTGGGAAGGGAGATGGCGACTGCGATCGGCAAAGCTCTTTGAAGATTTACAAGACTTGAACACACAAGGCGGCTGGGCCTCTGAGAGCGAGCGAGACTTTTAACCCATCGTGTGCCGTAAACCGTTTTATTTTCTCCCAAGATGAACTTGTTTTTAGTGTAGTCTGTTGGTTCACATGTACTCCATTGAATGTTTTGCTCTGTTTTTCATGGTTTTGAGTCCTCGTCTTGTTTTTTAGCACTTTGACACAACTCTTTAAATTATATTTTAAGTGGCTTTAAGCTTTTAATGCCGGAAGGAAAACCATATTTCATTTGTTATATTTTAAGTTTGTGTTTTACATTTTCCCATGGAAATTGGCTCCTTTGCTTTGTAGGTTCCCAATTATAAGCCAGCTGCTTTGATAATGGAGGCTAATTTGAGCTTTGGGAAGAAAAGCAGCCGAGCGTCTTTAACTAAGGGGTTGTTGCCGGCTGGCTTTCCCCACCGTGTGAGGCCCTGCGAAGGCACAGCCCCGTTTCGCTCAAGCCCCAGACAGACTTGAATCTCTGCCAGGCCTCTTTATTCTGTGGTCCAACTCTTAATCTGTTCCAGACCTTTTCAGGGGGTGGGGGAGGTAGGGAGAGACGAGGCAAAAGGGGAAGAGAGGGGTGAAAAAAAACTACAGATGGGATAAGTATGCTGCCTCTCCAAGGCTTTACGAGACGGTGCTCTGTGAACAAACTAACCGTACCATGAGTTTTAAGAGAAAGACGTTTTCCTCACATATCAGAGTAGAAGAGCAGGAAACAAACATCTGCAAGTCTTGACTTCAAAACAAGACAGATTCTCTCTGGAAGTGTTGTAAGCCACTTATGATTGTCAGTTTTATTTTATTGTGTGAGTCCTTATGAAGCGTTCAAACTATTGACATCCATTTTCCTCCTGTACGTCTTTCAGCATCTTTCTCGTTCCACGATTTTTGTGCCATTTCGACAAATCATAGATCAAAACTTTCTGCAAACCATTCAGCTTGTTCAGGAGAAGGGTGCTATGACTTTGCTATTGGTGCAACTTTAGCTTTTTGAAATATTTAGCCTTTTTTTGCCCCTTTTTTTTTTTCTCATAGAAAATGTATTGAGCTCATTTCCTTCAAATCTTTATCTGTTTACATTCGGGGTGCGAATCTCTGTGTCTGGTGAATCGATTCGATTCCAATTTTTGGTGTCACGATTTGATTTCAAATAGATTTTTCGATTAAGAAATGATTTTTCTATTGAAATGGTCATAAATTTAGCTTCAGTTATGTAACTGACAAGCTGAAAAGAATAAACAACAATGTAAACAAATGTGATGAAAATAAAAGAAAAACAGCTGATAAGCAATTAATGTGCTTGATTGCTTTTGCATTGACACACTTAATAAAGAGTACAGCAATAATATTAGAGGACACTCATTGAGAATTGTTTGAGTTTTGAAAAAATAAATCACAAACTTAAAGTTCTAAAATGGTTTAATAAATGTATTTCACTTACATTAGATGTTGTCCCTGATGTGGTCAGACTGAAGCAGCATCCATACTTCTTCATTTACAACAGAATCAGATTTAATAAAAGTTGAGTCTACAAGGAATTGAAGGTCTTTATCTGGAGCAGCGTTGAGGTTTAAAACGGAGGGCTAACGTTAAGGGAAGCTGTTTTATGCTTGTTGAGAAAAGCCCTTCTCTTTGATATTTTAGGTTCTCATTAAATTCACAGAATCTTGGGGGATAGCCAAGTACCTTCAAATGCAGATTAGACAAGATGATTAAACATGGATGATTTTCATCACTGGGAAATCAAAGCTGAACAAATTCCATCCTTGTTCGGTGTCTCAAAACTTTGAAAGTGAAAGTGCCTGTTTTGTTGTATATGGGATAAAAACTTACAAAAATGTATACTGTACTTTATTCTGATCTCACTTTAGCTGACTTGTAACAGCTGAACTGACAGCTCAATCCTGACAAAAGGAAACAAAGTTTTCAACTCAGACAGCCAGTGCAAAACAGACCAGCACAGGGAGGATGTGTTTTTGTAGTTTGTCCTGGTGGTGATTCAATTTGCAGCACATTAAACCAGCTGTAACTGTGGCAGGAGTCCTAACCGATACCTGATCATATTGCTTTACAATTATCAAAGTAGAAGTCAATAACAAAAGTTAAACCATCTCAAGGACAAAATCTAACCATTTTATTAAGGTTCAAAGACCATGGGGTTTTTCTACATTTAACTTTGAAGGGCATTTGGGGTCGCATGTGACAGTATTAATAAATTACTTCTATGTCCACGTTAAATCGTATTGGTTGAAAAGACACAGCTGGATTTTTATTCTGTGGTTGAAAATATTTTGCTTTCTATTTGGGGAAGCTTTTCCAATTCCGAACTCAAAAATGCAAAGTTCACAGCTTTTGCATGTTATCTGAGTTTATGGAAGCTAAACTCACCAGCAGATTTATCTTATTCCCCTTCTTCCTGATTGTCATAGTGTCTTTGCTTGCCTGGCTCACAAGAGATGAGAGAAAGAAAACGCATAAAAAGTAGAGCTCGACTGATATGGAAATTTTGGCTATCGCCAATATTGGGAGGGGACGGCAACTGCCTATAACCGATACAATGGCTGAACATTTTTGGCTTTGTGCACCCCACAAGAATCTAAGAAAACGAGTGGAGTGGGGCTGTTTTTTTTTTTTTTTTATTGGCACAGCTGTTCGCGACCGTGGATCAATGCTATAGTCCCACAGTAGGTTTACAAGCGGTGCACTAGTCATAAAAACAGTCTTCCTAACGTGTGTTCACATTTTATATCTGCCACTATTCAACATAAAGTTATCAAATGTGTTACATAAATATGAATTAAACAAAAACAGTAAAACACCCTTCCTTGTTCATTGTTTAAATAGTCAGTCACATATGGTGAAGGTTTAGTCAGTACTGACCACAGCAGAGTTTAGTTTTTCTCAGCAGAGAAGTAAAGATTTCAAACAACGTATTTCATTGAGGACAACAGTGATAATGTTACTAACACTGATATATATATATATATATATATATATATATATATATATATATATAA
>JARVLU010001196.1:33715842-33727069 GCA_031762415.1 Simpsonichthys santanae | reverse complement strand
AACACTAAAGTTCATGTAATTATTGTGCATGAACTTTGGTGTTTTGAACCACTTTGGCCATGGCTATCTCAGAGGAGTCGACGGGGGAGAGGGCGGACTCCAAAAACCATCTTATCACCATCAAACTTGTTGGCCCGCTATATGTGAGTGTGCTGCTTATGGGGCTGAGTTTGTTGTGGCTCCTCGGACTGATGAAGTCTTTTGGATGAAAAACTAAACAAAACCGTCCAGATGACCTGACTTAACTTTGTTGGATTTTTTTAAATATATTTTTACATTTATATTTTTTTAGGTCTAACGAGGTTGAGTCGTGTCATCTGGACGGGTTCTTCTGTGTTCAAACGTTTCTGCTTTCATCCAAAAGAAGATATCGTTTTATTTTTTATATCATTTCTTCCGTTTACTTTTCATTTCATATGCTTTTGTATGATTGTCTACTGTTGTCATCTGTGTTCTTTGTTTAAAACAGGATGTTGCAAATGAGTCCTCGAGGCTCAATGAGACTAACCTTTATAAATAAAGGTTGAATTGAATTGAAAAAAAAAAAAAAAGACATGCAATAGTGGATCAACTAGTTTTCTGGGGACAGCCAGAACTAGTTGTTCACCTGCAACAGGAGGACCATCAACCTAACAATTGATCATTGAGCCCTGATGGCCGCTTGCAATTCACAGAGGCATACTGGCATTAACAGCATCAAAAGAAGAACCCGTCCAGAGGACCTGACTCAACTTCGTTAGATGTATCTACCTGGATTATTGAGCATGCACCAGGAGATTCCCTATTATTCTCACTGGGTTGTGTTTGTTGGAGATTATTTGGTGACTAAAACTTGATTCAGTACAGTATTGAAATAAAATAAGCAGTTTTTCTGTTGCAGCCTCATTAAATTCACAGTGTTTTAAACCGTTTGACCAGAGAGCTGTGCTGAAATGTTTTGAGCAGCCTTTAAAAAAAAAAAAAAAGCCTTTTTGTTGTATACAGCTTGGAAAACTCTTATTCGAGGTTGTACACATTATTTTGTTGCCCATTACTGTCAATCCTTGACCCGCTTTGTACCCACCTTGGCAGAAAGCCTCACACGTGATTTACTCTACTGGAGAACATTCTAGAAATGAAGATGTGCAGGTGTGGACCAGTTTTTAAATGCCTTTTTTTTTTTTAATCCATAGTTTTCTGTCAGAAAAGAGCTCTTGTGCTGTTGTCAAGTTACACCTTGACACAGGCTGGAGACACCTGAAACAAAATTGAGAATTTGAAATTGGTTTAAGACGCCACTGAGAGACGTTGTGTTGCAAATATACTTTGTGAACATGTTCAAAACTCAAGTTTTTGTGACTCGGGCAAAAAAAAAAAAAAGAGAATCTCACACGTGTTTCAAGACATTCTAGAAATTCCCACTAAAATCAATTTGCCATTAGTCACAGCCCAGTGAAATACCACCGTGTCTGGATTTGCTATGTACATACATTTAATGGGTTCTCTTTTGTAGGTACAAAACAGAACTCCTTAATTGGTTTAAAAATAATAATAATTTTCTCAGAACCACATGAACCTCTTGGGTTTTTAACCAGTTGGATTAAACACAAAGTAATTTATTTTGAGTTGATATAGTTTTCTTCTTTCGGCTGCTCCCTTCTTCAGAGGTCGCCACAGAGAACTACCTCGCACAAAGACTTGGCAATTATTTTTACACCTGGTGTCCTTCCTGCCGCAACCACAGACCACCGAGCTACCACAGCCCTCTGTGTGGAGCAGAGAGCTGCAAAGTAGGGCGCCCGGGGGAGCAGATGGTGGGGGTTAAGGGCCTTGCTCAAGGACCCAGAATGGGGAAAATGCTTTCCCACCCACATTAATGTTGTCTGTTCAGGGAGTTGGACCAGCAACCTTCCAATCACAGTCCCACCTTCTCTAACCTCTGCACCACACTTGATTTTTTTAATTTTAGGTTTATAATAAAGTAATAAAATATAATCAATGCATCATCATATTTACATCATATTATATTACGTATCATTGACACGTAGGAACAGAGGCAAAAACTCAAACTGATAATAAGATTGCATTGTCTAATATTTAATATTAAAAAATAATTTCAATTAATCCACATTATTCATTCAATAAACCAGCCAAAACAGCCTTGAAAAAAACTGAAAAAGTGCTATTGTTTAGAAAACATTTTTCATTGTCACTACAATTTAAAAACATAATTTAACACATGTGCCTCTGTAGTCCTGCTTTGTGTTAAATAAATGAGATGACAATGATTCAACAGGACAGATAAAGTCCAGAAATCCTCCTCTGGTTTCACCTCCCCATCCATGCTGGAGATGCAACAGCAGTGTCTGTATGCCTCAGGCAAGATGGAGAAAGACCAGGCGCCAAAGCCGAGCTCAATAAAGTGACTTCTCACCACAGCAGAGCTCTAACACAAACATTCCAGCCGCCACTTCTCAGTTTTACTGGCAGAACTGAAGCAAAAGACAAACCCATCTATGTTAACTCCTCTAAACATGTGTCTCATGCTGGCTGTCAAGAAGCTGCAGACTAAAACATCGGAAGATCTGAAGTTAAAGTTTATGCTCCAGTCAAAGGTGCCACAGTAAACAAAGCACTGGTCATTACAATCTTTATTTCTCACATTGGATAAACGATCATAGGAAAAAGTGATATTACCGGAAAGTTGTCGCCACAGGTCATCGACTGTTTGCCAGTAAAAGAAGAGAACAGGGAGTATCACTGAGAAATAATATTTAACTACTGTAGATAGGTTCCGTACTTTATTAATCCCTGGGGAAAATTTGAGGCATCCAGTACCATGTTTTGATTATACATGTTCTAATTATACAGAAAAAGTCAGATAAATAATCTAAAAAGAAGCAAAATACACAAATTTGGAAAAAGACAATATGCACATGCACAAGGTGGTAGGGAGTACTACATTCATGATTAACCTATATGATTACCATATGCATACACACATACTCATGTACATACATGTACATACACATCTTAGCATACATATACATGCATAATATGCATATTTACATGTTAATATACTGTACATACATGGTCATTCATAAGTGTCTGGGGTACCGCAGATTTACCAGACCGATTAACTAGAGATCGGAATGGAAGCCAGAAGTTGAAGGCATAAAGGACAAGTGCCCACTAGTGGCTGGCTGCAAAATAAATTTAAGTCCCACCCCTCTATGTAAATGAATACAGACATTTTATTAACTAAACTCTGCCATCCACATAATCTCCATAACCTCTTCAACCAGACATGAAACTCCTGCAGCAACTTCCCTGACTGTCCATTAAATATTGTATTTCATAGAAAATTATGTTTGTAACCTTCAAAGCCCTCAAGAACCTTGTCCCTCGGTATCTCACAGAACACCTTCTCATCAAGGAGTGGAAGGAGTGGAAGACCGCTACTGTTCGCCCACTTTTTAAGGGTGGGAATCAGACTGATTACTGTTATAGGCCTATATCTATTCTACCTTGTGTGTCAAAGGTTTTAAAAAAACCTGGCGAATAAGCAGATAACACATTATTTGAAGGTTTTTAATATTTTGTCCAGCACCCAATCTGGCTTTCGTTCAAGGCATGGCTGCATTACGGCCGAACTGAAAGTTCTTAATGGTATAGCATTGGACTTCAAACAGTATTGTGCAGCAATATTCACTGATTTTGCAAAAGCTTTTGACTCAGTTGATCATAATGAAACAATTGTATTAGAATTTTGGGAAAGTCACTAATGTGGTTCTGTAATTATCTTTTGAAAAGGTCGCTGCAAGTGAAGATTGACCCTCATACTTTACAATTTCTTCCGGTTATGTCAGGTGTACACCAAGGCTCCATTCTTGGTCCACCTCTTTTCTCCATATTTATAAATGAAATCTCACATTCTGTTAGTGAGGCCTCCATTCATTTATATGCCGATGACACTATTCTATTTGCTTTCGGTTCTACTCCGGATGGTTTATGAAGTCCATTGCATGTGGTTTTCTTGAAATCCAGCAGGCTTTTACTGACTTAAATTTGTCCTTAAATGCCAAGAAAATGAATTATATGGTTCTGTCATGGAGGAGGAGCCAAACCTAACTCAGTGGACTTCACAACTGTAAACGGTGATATTATGGAAGAGGTAACAGTTTTTAAATATTCGGGAATTTGGATTGATGGTGCTCTGTCTTACAAACATGCCTGTAGGGGTGTCATTCGTAAGCTAGACACAATTTATCACTCTGCTTTGTTACAAATGTTCCTTATAGAACACATACCGGTAATTGTCACATCTACTCTCATTAAATGGTCTCTTTTACACACTTGTCATGAAATTCAATGGTTTACCCTCATTTACAGTATAAGACCTTGCTGGGTTATTCACCTCCATATTTAACTCAGCTACTGCAACTAGCGCTGGTTTCGAAGCATAACACCCGATCCTCTCAGTGTTTGTGGTTAACAACTGTAAAGACCAAGTCTGGCTTTGCCTCTGCTGCTCCATCTGACTGGAATCTGCTTAAAAAAAAAACTTTGGGTCTGACCTCACTTGTCTCAGTTTCTATGTCTAAAAATTGTTTAAAAGCCATTTTTAAAGATACTTGCAAATGTTTTCATGGTTAGTAATGTTGTCGTTTGACTTTGAAAATGAACTGTTGTTAATGTAAGTTGTGTTTCCTTGTTAATGACGTCTATATTTCATGGTCTTGCCTTACTTCCCTTCTCTTAGCCCTACAAGTGCCAGGCCAGCACTGTAAATAAGAATTTGTTCTTGGTGTTTATGCCTGGTTAAATAAAGGTGAAATAAAAATTAAAAAAAGAAAAATCAACACACCCACCTACACTCTTACGCCCTTCTCCTCGATCCAACCACCTGCTAGTCTGACCACTATGGGCTCAAGAGCATTCAGTCACTCAGTTCCCCTCCTCTGGGACTCCCTCCCTTGACATCAAAACTTCTCCCACCCTCTCCACGTTCAAATTCTGCATCAAAACTCACTTCTTTAAACTAGCATACTCAATCCAGCCTCTTTGTTACACTACCTGTATATATACTTTTGATTATGTATTTACTGCTGTTTGTACTTTTTCACTGTTTGTAGGGTATTTGTGGCCATGAAAAGGCTGGCAGAGACAACAGAGGTTAAAAAAAAGACACTTTACCCGCAGTACCCACACAGTCACTTACACTGACAGTTGACGGTTCTTTTTTTTTTAATCCATAAAACATTTTGGGTTTTTAGTTGACAGTGAGCTCTTAAGTCAGTACCAATCAACAGTTCCCAAGGGGTGTAATGACACTTTGCCATGACCTGTCATTGAACAGTTTTGACTAAAATAAATGGCAACTTTTAAGTTTTTTTGCTCAATCCCACTCAAATTCTGTGACCTGTACCTGTTCATAATGATCCTTCACGTTCCTCTCCATGCATCTTTGAGTCTCCAGTTCAAAAGACAGTACCAAAAACACAACGGACGAGAAGGATCACAAGTACAACCACTAACAGAAGAACAAGTGTGCTATGATGAGCCACTGCATGAGGGTACACGCCACGATCTACACACCAGCATGAATCATTGCTTGGGAAATACAGACACAAACAAATGGCAACAAAGTCCTGGTGAGAAGTTACTCAAAGAGCTTTCCTTTTGAAGAAATGGTTGACAAATCAATTATCATCAACACATTATCACCACCTAACAGAGTGGAGTGTAAAACTGTACACCAAGGAGTTGAACACTTGGATGCACTTTACCCCCAAACAGTATCTATATACAGTATGTGCTCAACACAAAGACTCCAATAGTTATGTGCACAGAGATGAAGAACTGTAATGGCTTGAGATTAATCGCATAGAATGTTCTTTCCCCTGGGTATATTGCAATAAAACAAAAAGGGAAACTGATGATTTAAATCAGTTCATACTATTTGAAACAATAGATAAACCAGAAAAGTAGATACATATATGGTGCACATCAGGATAAAGACATACATAAATGGCCCACTTCATATAGTACATGAGAATAAAGTACCCTTTAAAACTCTGGAGAGGTTTAGGTTAAAAAAAAAAACAAAAAAACTGATGAGATCTGCTTCAAAGCACAATCCACACAAATAAGGTTGTTTTAAATGACATTGTTTTTTATTTTCTCTAGTAGATTGCTTTTATACTCTCTATAAAGTCTGATTTTATTTCATGTTCCTTTTTAGTACATTAAGAAATTATGCTTAACAACGTTCTACACCTCTCCACGTTCATTGCATCAACAACATGCCCAAACGTGTGCAATGAAAGGTCAATGAAATAATCTTGCAAAACATTTAGGCTTGAATTATTGTTTATTGTATTATTGCCATTGCCAAAACACTTGTAGTGTTTTCTGAGGCAACAGTCAGCTGGTGCCCAACTGAAGCTTGTTGTCCTAGATAAATACATCCAAACCCAGCCAAGGAGGCTGAACTGGGCACCAACACATCCTACCATTTCTGAGAATCCCTGGCTGGACGGTAAAACTGTGCACACAAATAAAGCAGATACAGTCGGTGAAATGTGTAATGCGTTTGTACAACAAATGACTTGCGTTTCTTCGGTTTGCCCTTGATATGGGTTTGGACAACCTTCAGGCCTGCTGTAACTGCTGCCACATCCACGGATGAGTCAATCATCACAATCAAAAGAAATGGTGAAAACAAGGCTAAAAGACTGTGCTGACATAATCTTATCATTTTAAGTCCTCGCTGGCACCCAAAGGAGTCACACGATCTAAACAAGCTGGTCAATCCACGACACTAATAATTCAGCACTGTGATTCTATCGCAACACCGAATGGAACTGATTGACCTAAACTTTAAAAATGAACAATTTTTTATTATTTCCCATCACCAAAGCCAAAAAGGTTATTGTGCTTCTGCCTGCATTTGTCTGTAATGTTAGCAAAATACTGCGTAAGACAGAAGACATATCATGCTGTAACTTTCAGAAAGTAATAATGGTTATAAATCAACAATTGAAGAACTTCTGGAGTCCATCTGATTCAAAATGGCTGCAACACCTAAGCAATCTTAGCAAACGCAAACATGGCTCTTTCAATTTTACAGCCACTGAGCTAAAATTTGGTTTGGTAGTAGCTGAGAGTCATTCTCAACATATAACTCAAGTGGTGCACAATGAGCAGCATCTTTGCATAAAGCTGTGACATTGCATGTTTCAGTCAGTGCTGTCTGTTAGCAAAATAACTCATCAACTGCTAAGTTGATTTTAATCAAACACAAACAACAATAAACTTTTGATAATGTTATTTGAAGGTGCTTTCATGGAACTCGAGGACACTGTGCAATAAAATACAATGTAAAAATTCAGTAAAAAAAAAAAAAATACACACACACACATACAGTATATAAAACCCTCCCGTGACTCATAAAGAAAGAAGAGGATAAATTTAATGGACAGATGAAGAGATTTAAAAAAAAAAATCATACATAACATAACTGAAGTATTGGTAACATGACAAGTAGGCCTGTCGCAATAAACAATTAATCAATTATTCGTATGATTGAAAATTATCAACCTCATTTTCATTTATCAACTTTATCGTTTCTTCATGACACGGCTCAACTCCGGTGTTCTTCACGGACCGCTCCTTTTCTCTTTAAAATCTGTTTTAACCATCCAAAAATCACATTTTTGGATCGTTAAAAGCAGCTAAGCTGAGAAGCTAAGCTACGAGCTAAGCTAACAGGCTGACCTCGAGAAAAAAAACCCTCTGTCTTGTCAAAACTCCAAAATTCACGGTTGAAACCCATGCATTTGTCTAAAAAGTTTTTTTCTTGCAAAAAGGAGCTGAGAACTTGTTTACTGTTTTTTTTTTATTCATTTATTAAAAGCTTTGTGTGACAAATGCTATGCTAAAGAGCTCAAAATGCACCGAGTGTCAGCCATTTTGAGAAAATCAGGAACAAGAGACAGCCCATGTCACATCAAGGGGCCACCGTCCCATTTTTCTTAAAGAGACACACTACTTGCTCCCTCACTATCCGTTCTTTGGTTCAAACAGTCTTGCACTGCCATCCAGTGGTCAACAAAATGTACTACACACAAAATTAGCCAACATTTTTTCTTAAATTTGACAACTACTAATTATTGTCAAAATTCAAACAATATTATCGTTTATCTGAATATTTTATGAGACAATTAATCGCCCAGCAAAATTTGTTATCATGACAGGCCAAGTGACAAGGAACCATAATAAAATAATTAACTGATAAATTTGGTGATATGCATTCCTTCAAACAACAAAATTGTCTTTAAATATTGCAGCTGACATGTGAATGATCTAAAAGGTGCATTGTTTGTTTCAGACGTCAAAGACTGTCCCTGATCTTTTTTCACGGTTAGGTAGTGAAAAGTGAATTCACATTAACAAATTTTTCTTTCAAATGAAAGAAGATGAAATGTCAAAAAAAAAAAGGCAGATAACAAACCGTGCACACACAATTGCTTGCAATTGTTAAATCTTCATTTGAACAACAGTCCCATCAACACGACGTCAGGAATGCAAACTTGGGCCGTCGGCCGGGAATGTGACATTCACCTATTTCAAATCTACGATATTCCCCCAAGAATGACTTTTGCAAAGAGCAGAACATTGCTGCAATGCAAATGGAGTTGAACTATGACTCCTTACCCCCAGAGCGCAGGAAAGTGAGGGAGAGAGGAGAATAAGTGAAAGCTTGTGCCTCTTTTAGCACTCTGCAACTCTGGAGCCTGGGAACTTCAGCAGCTTGGCCTGGCTCTGAGAAATATCCTGAGCTGTAATGTAAACATGCCTGAACTCTGATCCAGCAGGGCCCTCCGCTACTCCTCCCCAGTTGAACCGAGATTTCTGCGCAGTGGCTTTGCTGGTGACATCAGGAGCCCACTTATTCATTTCCTGAGTGGGGTAATGACCCTGGGGAGGAAAGGCTGTTTAAAGTTTTGTCAGAAAATCAGCTGTGTGGGACACCTACAAAGTAATTCAAGGCTGAAAGTAAAGAATTTCGGCTGAAGATAAACACAGCGTGATACTAACACGGTAATATAATGGACATGGGCGCTCGGTTCGCCAGCGGCAGCTGTGATAATCTGATCTGTTTACAGCTGCCGCTACAACAAGCCCTGAAACCCTAACGTATCAGGTGTCTTGATTTATCAGATAAATGTGAGAACGGTTCCAGATAAGATCCTGTTCATCCAAACGCACAACTGTCGATGCCGTGGACAAAGAATTCACGAAGAGGAACAGAATAAGATCCGAAAGCCAGCAGGCGTCTGCAAAACTACGCAGAAACATTTGAAGCTCGGGTCAATGCGACAGAGTTCTGCTTCTGTTTTATTTTTCCATTCGTCCTCTTCCACTTTTACGTGCAGCGCGCACCTGAACATGTCTGTTCCCACAAGGCTCCAGTTTCAACACTGGGTAGCAAAGCACACATGGAGAGACACTGCAAGATTACCCCTCCACCCCCGGTCCTCTCTTTTAGTCCTGCCCTCTCCCAACTGAGCAGGAAAAACTTGACAAACCTCAAAGAGCTCTCTCACAGCAGAAGAAATGCCATCAAGCAAGAGCAGACCGTTCTACAAGTGCGCGCTATACATACATGCAAGAATGGCCCTTTTAGCTTCACATGTATGTTTCATGCCTAAACTTCAAAATCCAGCACCGCATTTGCATAGATTTGTTAGTTTTTCTAAAAGTCCCCATCAGCATCAGTGGCATGGACGACTTCTTTAATATGTCAATGTCTGCGCCCTGATTGAAATTTAAGCACAGGACTTGCAACAACTGGGTTGATGATGAAAGCATAAATCAGCAACAAAGGGATACAAAAGGGACTTTCTAATCCAAACCCCCTGGGAGTAGAAGAATTCCAGTGAAATGTTCACTTGCATGGAAACACCGAGCGCCGGGGTAATTTATATTCAAACCATGGGTCGACTGTCTGCACATATTCACAAGAGTCTAAAGCGGAATCTAATTTGCCGTTAAGAGTTTGAACAAGGAAATGCAAACAATTGTTTATCATTTTTAAACACTTTTTTTTTGTTTTGTTTAAGCTGTAGCTGTAAGTGGCTTTATGAGATTACAGGAGAGTTTCCAGTGCCGGTCTTGATGACATTCCTCTACTCTACATGAATTAAACATAATTCACAGCTTCTTTTTTTAAATCAGTCCACGTGCCTCTGTGCTAAAACTAAATGTCTCCTGCCAAGCCGATGAGCCCCTTGCTATCTTTCTCACCCCTTATTAAAAACTTACTTTAATGCAGTTTTCTGCCTAATTCATGAACGAACATTGGCATCACATGTTACAGTTTTGTGCGTGTGTCTGTTATGTCAGCTCTGAAAATCTAAATACGTTCGGCACGGGTTGGAGCTCCATTTGAACTCTGTGCAGCCTCCACCTGCTCGATGCACCAGCAGACCGCTCCGGTGTACAAATGATGCTGACCCCGAGTAAACAATGTTTGCTCGCTTCAACCCAATGGTTCTAATGAATGGGTAATTGTCAGACTTCTGGAAAAACAATATTATGAGCTAATGAGTTGACCCATTTTACTAAATCATACGGAAAACAGAAGCATTTAAAACATGACGTGCATTGGGTTTGTATGTCAAGGGATGGAAAGGGTTGTTGGTATAATTTTTTGTTTTTAACAAACATATCGTTTGCGGGGTGGAGCCCATGGTCTCGTAATCTCAAGGTTGCGTCAGGAAGGACATTCGGTGTAAAACAATTGCCCTTGAAGAAGGGAGTAGCTAAAAGAAACTTACTACCCCACCCCCTATCCCCATGCATTTACCAGGGATATGCAGATGACCAGGAATTTATCCAAGAAAACAGTCCTGGTAAATACTGTACCTGGAACTTGTGTTGGGGAGGAACTACACATTTGATTGGCTGAAGAATGTATATAAAATAATTGCCAGCGTCTTATGTGTCTAGCTCATCAACCAAATATGTAATAACAGACAAAGTGTTCCAACTTAATCTATTTTTTGAGAATTAAGGTCTTGAGATTTTGTTTTACCAGAGGTGCCATGTTGAATTTTTGGAACTACCGTATTTGCCGCTTGATAGGTCGCTCCTTTCTATAGATTGCATTGTCCAAATTTGTCCAATAATTTGGAAAAATCCATAAACGGGTCGCACCTTTATTTAGGTCGCATCTATTATG
>JARVLU010001196.1:33697567-33710644 GCA_031762415.1 Simpsonichthys santanae | reverse complement strand
CGCCGTTTAGTTTCTGTTTCGTTTTACGGCCGAAAATCCGCGTATACGGCCGCGGATTCGGCCAGAATCGGTATACGACTGAATCGGTATACGACCAAGCCGTTGGAACGGATCTCGGCCGTAAACCGGGGACCACCTGTACAGTCATGTTTCACATTTATTTAAGTGTTTGACCTTCATTAGTATCATAAAGACCTTCAAGCCTTTCTTTAGCTGCTTATCTTACTTAAAAGGGAACACACATGCCACTGGGATATTTGGTATGTACCTGTATGTGTGTACAAGACTGAGCAGTAAGTGAGAAAGCAAAGGTGAGATCTGTTTGAGGAGCTCAGAAAGAAGGTTATATATACGTCTCAATATTAATTTTAAAGGCTACAAAACCATCTCCAAGCAACTTCATGTTCATCTCTGACAAATACCAATGGCACCGATAAGTACAAGGCTCATGGGAGGTTAGCCATCCCCATGTGGACGCAAGAGAAAATGCAACCCCAAGTTTATTAGATGAATAGTGCAGGTTGTAGAAAAAGAGACAAGGAAACCATTCAGAGCCATTCAAAGTCAAGGTACGACACTTTCTGATCACTCCAGCTGTCACATTTTGAAACGTAATGGAAGAAGACCCAGGAGGACTTCACTATTAGCAGAAAAAACACACAGACCGGAGCGTCTTGCATTTTGATGAGCTCCAAAGTTTCTCTGCATCATGATCTACCCTCAGATGTGTTGAACCCAAGTGCAGGAAGACGACAGTCGATTTGAAACAAAAGTTCAATCTCTATTTTCCAACATCAACAAAAAACAAAACGCTGACAGGGCAGCTTACTCTAGTACGAGACAGGATAGAAGACACATCATAACATCGAAGAAGGACAATCCGAAGACAAATGACAAGACACAAGGGAGCTGAATATATACACACACTAATGAGGACAAATAGGTGATTGGCAGTGGACGCAGTTGAGACAAGGAACACAAGAAGGAGGAACACTGAGGGGTGGATGAAAACACGAGGAAACAAAAAAGACAGAACAAAAATCTGGAACACTCTGAGAAGTTTTTAGGACTTCTTCTTGTCTTTTCCCTTTTCAGGGGTCGCCACAGTGAGTCCTCCTCCATCTCACTCTGTCCTCACTCCAACCACCTCCATCTATCTCTAACTGCATCCATATATCTCCTTTTTGTCTTTTTCCTGGATTTCTCACATCCTTCTACCAATATACCCACTGTCCCTCCTCTGGATATGTAGAAGTTTTTAGGACTGGCTTTCATGTTTGTTTGTTTGTTTGTTTTTTTCTTATGGAAAGTTACTGAAATAATCTTCATCAGTACCATATTTTTCACCCTATAAGTCATTATTTTTTTTTTTGCATAATTTACATGCCCTGTGACAAACACTGAAGCGACGTATTCATGGATTTTCCCCCCATATTCATAAATCAATTTTTGGCTGAGATATGACTGTTTTCAATCATTCTGACTGAAAACACTGAGCACTACCATTTTCAGCCACTAGATGGCACTCGAGTAGTATCGCTGTGTCAAAATGGCCATTAATGACACAATCGGCTTGCCATAGCCTGACAACTGCGTCGAGCTCCCCTGGAGCAACCGTCAAATCAGCTTTATTTCGCTGCGCCGCCCCGGCAAAATGCAGCTAATTTGCAGCTGATTTGACCATTAAAGTGCATTTATTAAGTAAAAGCTAGATTGAGACAGCTTTGCTATAATTTTGAGCAAACAAATAATTGTTTTTAGGTGGTTACCTTGTTAAATTTCAAAGAAATGCACAGTGAGCCGCCCTCTGCACGTTCCTGTTTCTGCATATTGGCTTTTGAAAATGCAGCTGATTCGACCCTCAAAGTGCATTTATTAAGTAAAAGTTAGACTGAGACACACCTTTACTATAAAGTTGAGCACACAAATAATTGTTTTAGGCGGTTATCTTGTTAAATTTCAAAGAAATGCACAGCGAGTCCTTTCAAGCACGTATTGACATAGACATTGGACTGATGCGACTTATAGGGCGTTGTGACGCGTACAGCGTAAAATACGGTACATTAAATAAAAAAACATAACGCTTTTATCTCCTGCAAACAACTTTAAAAGGTCATCTGGATTATTAAAAATAAGACATCTTAGACAACTTACTCAATATTTAATCTGACACGCTCAAGTACTGTCATAATGGAACTAACAAGTTGCTGAATATCTTTACTAAAGCCATCATATGTTGAAAAAGTGATCATGACAGTTTGTAATGATGACAGTTTATTATGGTGTCGGTATAAAAGTCATAACGTCAAAGACAAAAGAAGCTCCTGTGAACTTTTGATTTGTGTCACCGTCTAGATCGACTACCAACAAGAAAAACCACTAAAGCTTGCAAAGAGGCTCCCTTGTGAACACAGCAATCATGATCACAAAAATTATGTGGAGCTAAGTCATTTAGAGCAAACGTATGCCAATGTGATCATAAAACTATACTTACTAGAAAACAGACATTCATTTCATGCACAATTTAGCCAGAAGAAATATACAACGTGCAACGTAGAGCGTCCAAACAAATGAGGTAATTTCCTGGAAACACAGCAAAAAAGCTTTATGTGAGAGATGTTAACACACCACATCGCCGTTCCCCCAAAGACAAGCTGTGCTTGCTTAAAACTATTTGGTGATAAAAATTTACGGACTGCCCTCGGTTATGACTGTGGAATGTCCAGAACAAAATGTAACACGGCCCCAGCTTTTATTGCACAAGTCAGTAAATCTGGCTCGTGTGTTTCAGTACAAAGCTGCTGTGATGTTTCTCTGATGAAAATATGATCTCTTCTGTTTATGTAGTGTCAGTCACGATGCTCAGTAGACGGAGAGGTCACATGCTTTGGAAACTCGTTACAGCCTGAAGTTAATCTGGAAATATTAGAGCTGATAAAGTTGGGAAATATCCCTAGACATACCATTTGTTAATAAAATTTATGTAGTATTGGAAATCGAGGACAAACGCAGTACTAAATACCTGAAATGGGAATTGATATAAAGCTCCAAAGTTTATTATTAGATTATTTCACATAACTGTTTCAAGGTGGGAGATGTGTTTTCCTGCTTCAGCTGCAAACGCGAAATGGCTAAACTCTACCAATCATCGGGAAATCTTGAAAAATCAGGACAGCCTATAATAAATTTGTAAAGCTGATTTATTTGTTTTAGATCCATGAATATTCCAGTTTATATCCATGCGCATTAAAAATTTCTTGGTTTTGAAATAGATGAATAAGAACAGTTGTTGCTTGCGATTTAGTGTTTTAGCCCAGAGGACTAACAGCAGAAGACATTTTATCTTTGGTTATGGATTTTTGAAGGAAAGTTTTAAATTAAAAATTTACCCATTTACTGTATCTATAAAAGTTACATTTAACGAATAAAAGGTATGTGAGAGATGGAAAAAATTAAAAAATAAAATTAAAAGTCCTGTTGTGAAAGCACTCCTGTGCAGCATTAACTGCATACTGACAAAAAATAAAATAAAATATTACAACAATTCGCCGCCCACAGATGTGCCTATTTTTTAACCAGCTTAGTTTGCTTAAATGATGAATTAAATACTTTGAAAAAGAAAAAAAAAAAGTTGAAATTGATCTAACGTTGGTACATAGCCAGTAAGGGAGGTAGTCACAGAGCTGAGTTGGCAAGTGTGCACAAAGTAGGAATGGAGCCCTCGGGTTCTGTTCTAATCAACGGCTGCTTCCTGTGTGTGAGCGCTCGTCATCGTGAGACCTGTCCAGCTTCGATGATTCATGGAACCAAAGGCAGCTTTAAAAAAAAGCCATGGCTTTATTGAGGTACAATAGTGCAAAAGAGTCTCGTATGGAGTTAACAACTTTTTTTTTGTTGAAAACATTAAAACTAAATGTGACTTTTATCAAATTGAAATGTTTTGTTTAGCAAAGATTTACTTTTAATGTGAAAACCTTTGAATTAAATCTTATTTTGAATAGGAAGAAGAGATTAGCAAACACATTTACCACAGAACACAATGAATTAACTCAGCACAGTCACACTGCACTCCTCTTGCAACATTTAAAATCACAAGACAAGCCTGTTCACATCAGTCACGTTATCATAGAAGCCACAGATAATATTCCTTTTTTTTTTTTTTAAAGGGGCGTTAGAGAGGAAGTGTCAACCAGTTATTCCGAAAAGGAAAAACTTGAGCTTGTTCACGATGAGGGTTGGGTTGGAGCTGTGGGCTTCACTGTGGGTGGCTCCCAGAGACCTGGGCTAATTGTTTTACATCACAGCCGAGACCGGCTGAGATCAGAGCACTGGCAGCTCTGAATCAGGCTGCTCAGCAGCCAAGTACGGTATGCCAGGAAACACACGCAGAGAACACCTCCCTCCCCCTCCCCATGCTCATACCCAGGCAAAAACTCCTGCTACATACATGAGGACCACAAGGGACCACAAGGATTTTCCATCTCTTTGTGCTAAGCTGTCCATCCTGCAGGAAACTGGAAGTAGAATTAAAGTCAGTGATATTTAACTGAAACAGGTTTCACGATTTGTAAATCTAAACTAAAATCAATTAAGTGGTTCAAAATATATTATGCTAAATAGACAGTGTTTACTACAAAAGAGATTGCCAAAGTTTTAAACGAAAATGTTGCACAATAGTTTTTACTCCATATTTGCATGTGCGTTTTCTAAAGTTGCCATTCTGAGACGGCCCACTTAACTTGGAGTGACCAAAACGTTAATCAGTTCAAAGAAGAATTACTTTGAGAGTTGTTGAAAACATTGACCAAGTCATAGCCATTTTTGCGTCTTCTGGTGTAATTTGACCAAGGCAGACATCTTGAATAAGGGTGACTCAAAGCAATTATTTGTTGTAGATATACACCCCCTGATCGTTTTCTAAAATTTTAATTAAAATTCATCCAGGAGTTTGTGGGTTAATTTACCAATGGACTGACAGAGCTGGTCAGATAACTCATAGAATACCGTATTTTTCACCCTATAAGTCACTTTTACAGTATAAACCAATTTTTGGCTGAGATATGACCATTTTCATTCATTCTGACTGAATTTTTTTTAACACTACCATTTCCAACCAGTAGATGGCAGCAGAGTAGTAGGGCAAGTCGTATCAAGTACAGTAATAGGTAAACGTGGCTATAATGACAAATTGGACAGTTCTTAGCCCAGTTTTAGTCGTTTCTGCAATCTGATGCCAATGATTTGACTCTTATCAAACGGACTGACATCATTGGTTGTTTAAGAAATGAGAAACAACTCATTGCACCAGTTGGGGTAATTGTCCATGCAGTAATTATCTAATAAGAGGCCCGTACCTATTTGCTTAGTTAAATCCAGGTGGCGACTTTTTTTTTTTTTTGGCCAGGCAGTGTATTTGACTAACTGTACAGATGAATCACCAAATTTCATGCTCAATAATCCAGGTACAAATCCAACAATGTTCAGTCAGGTCATCTGGACGGTGTCTTTTTTTTTGCTGAGATGTTTCATCCTTCATCCAAAGGGCTTCTTCAGTCCAAGGAGCCACAAACGAACTGGAGTCCCACAAGAACCAACTCCCATAGTGGGAAAAAACAGTTTGCTGGTGATAAGATGGATTCTGGGGCCCGCCCTCTCCCCTGTCAACTTCTCTGAGGTAGCCATGCCAAAATGGTTCAAAACACCAAAGTTCATGCTCAATAATCCAGGTGTACATACAAATACACCCCCACCCCCCCCCACCATCAGGGGCTGAGATGGCGTAGAGGCCAGGCAACCGACTCAGGACCCAAAAGTCCCAGGCTTGATCTCCAGTCATTGCACATCTCGTGGTGTCTCTGAGCAGCACACCCTATCCCCAATTACTCCCTTGGCACCCCCAACAGCTGCCCACTGCTCCACCTGGGGGTGGATGGGTTAAATTCAGAGAGCCAATTTCACCATTGTATGGGAACATACAACCATGACAACACACAGCACATTATTATTATAAATACACACTCACACACAGAAATGGGCTAAAACAACGTCATTCAGTTTCTGGTGATAAAAACCTATTGGCATTCTGCTCCTTTTTTGGGGGATGAAGAAGAGGACAACAGAAACACTGAGGCTACATGGTACGTGTTGTACGCCACCAGACGACCAGAAGCTCCAGGTGTGACAACATTCAAGAACTTTCATTGCACTCTGTTCTGTGGCTCTGGTTCCCAGATCTTTCACTGGTTCGTAACAAAATCCTCCCAGCGCACACAGGACTGTTAATCACCAGGCGTCCCTCGCCTACTGCTTTTTCAAGGCCTGTTTGACTTTAAGTAAACATGTGCAGGAAATGTATTCAGTGGCTCTAAACATTTATACGGGGGCCTTGTGGCTCAAACTGTTTCACGGTCAGCAAATGTTTCAAGAAGGTGCTCAGAGAGCCATTTGTTAGAGGCAAGATAATAGGTTATGACAGTGCATGGCGTGCTCGCATGCAGCAGGCTTGTATCAGCCGGCTTTTGGTTTCCGTACTCACTATCCATCTCGTTGACAGACATTGTGAGACAAAGCTGGATCCCGGTCTGATGAAAACAAACGTCTGTACGTTGTAATATGGGAACGGTGTTTCGTAAGCTCTGCTGTGTGACCTATTTCTGACATGAATGCATTTACAGACGCAGGTGGAACGCCTGAAAAGGCAATCTAAAATATGACTGTTCAAGCCATTCACGCATTATACAGAAAATCATTTTATTTCCCCGAGTCGATAAGTAAGCTCTTATCTCTTCTCTCCAATTTCTCTAAATTCAAGCAGGAGAGTATCGTTCGCTAATCTGGTCTCAACGAGCAGCGGCGCTGCCAACACCGCACTCCAAGCCGGCCATAATCCCGTGGCGTCGTTGGCTCCGCACTCGGTTTATGTTTCCATTTCAAACTCTGATGTGAACAGTCAATAAGACAGATGCAGGTGTCTCACTTTGTACGGGCAGCAGCGTGGTAAATTGAACTGTTGCATCATGTCAGAATGTATGGAAAACGGTGTTTTTAGATTAAAACAGCATAAACACGAATACTGAACACATTTAGTCATCAAAGGCTACAGATTTCTTGAAGGAACGCATATCGCCCTCTACCTTTAATGACAAAGAGTTTGGCCAAAAATCATCTTGTGTTGAGAAATGACAAAGTTGTTGCTGTTTTATTCAAACCTTAAAAATATAATTTCTTGCTCAGAGTTTGAGTTGGGGTCTGGGAACGACTCGCAACCCTAACCCTAACCCTAACCCTAACCGACTCGCAACTACCACTACACCAAATTTCAGCTCCACACACGTTGAAATAATAAAAGTTATAGCCTTTATAGCGCTGGCTAATGTTGATTAGCTGTGGCGGCCATCTTGAATTGGTCTGAAATCACAAGTTAATAAGTTGTAGATGTAAATTGTAAATGGACTGTACTTATATAGAACATTTCTATCTTATCCAGATACTCAAAGCACTTTACTGCAATATGTGCCCTCATTTAGCTTATATATTCTTATACAAAGATTAATCAGTGAATTATCACGTTCATGCACCGATGGGACACACATCGAAGGCAAAGAGGGGTTCAGTGTCTTGCCCAGGGACACTTCGACATGTGACCGCTAGTGGAATCGAACCCCCAACTCTTGCATTGCAGGCCGACTGCTCTAACCACTCAGCCACAGCAGTGTATCTACAACCAATGATTAATTTCTGAACGTTTCATTGAATACATTCCAGCATTTCACAAGATTTTAGCTAAAAACATAACGTTGACAACTCCAAAATAATAATAATAAGGCTAAAATATTAAGCACAGATTGCGCAACTAATTAGGACTTACATTCTGCGCTGCAGTGACTCTCAGCTACATCAGGACAAGTTGTAGGTCAATATCTGTAAATCTGACTTAAATAAAGCCATTTTGGTGTTTCCTGAGGTCTTTAGTTGGCTCGGCTCTTAAAGGTAATCATTTGGAGAATTCTGAAAGCTTCACTCCAATTAGTTACTGGCAATATTTTAAACAAAAATCTTGTAGAATCTATGTGTTAGCTCTATATCTGTAAAAATGTCTGAGATATTGACATTTGTGTATTAAGGTCAGCTGGCTGTGGCGGCCATCTTAAAACAATCTGACTCAAGAATGTTTCATAGACATATCTCATGAGATAGATATTTTGATAACAGACTGACACGGATAAAGACATTATCGCCTTGCGTTTTAATTTCTCCCTGCATCACCGATGGGTAGATTTATTGTCTTCACGGGAGTTTTCTGCACTGGCTGCTGCTCTGCTTCACCAAATCATCATAAGCTGCGAAAAACGTTAACCTCAGGCTTGATGTGAGCAATGTACGCCAGGACTTCATTTCCTCCGCACATCCTGCTGCACTCATCAGTTTTATATAGAACACACGGCTCCAGAGTCAACACGGGTAAAAAAGAACCGGTACATGATAATGATGTTCCCTGACCTCGTTTAGACAGTCAGCATCATCCATCAAGTTGACGTGTCTTACACTCCGTCATGTTTCACTGTTGTGCTTTAACAAACCGCTCACTCGAAGAAAGAAAATTTTAAAAAGCTGAGTTTATTTAAAAGGTACTTATTGCGATGATCTTTTTTTTTTCCGCTCACATTGATTGTTAACAGTCAACTACCACGTGAGTTTAATTACTAAAAACTGTGACTGAAAAAAGATAAACAGCTGATTCGCTCTTGAATTTGCACTTGCGAGACTTTACACTTGTCTGATATTTGCCATACAGTAGTCCCTCGCTACTTCGCGGTTCATATTTTGTGGTTTTCCAATGATTGTCAACTTTAATGTGCCGGTACTCACATGATCGGGACGGTACAGGAAAAAGGTTAATGAAAAAAATATATATACTTCGGACAGGCGCCATTATTTTGTACTTTTCTTTCAATAAGCCTAAACTGTAACACCAGTCAAAAAGAACTACAATACCCAGAAGCCAACAGCACTTCCGGCCACTGCTTTCTGAGGAAATGGAAGGAAAGCTTTGCTACACAAATCTATGCTATCTATTAAATTCAGAACTGGCAGGAAAGTCGCAAATAATTCCGAAGCTGAACTCATCCTTTAAGTTGTGGTGAGTACCCATATAAACTTTGCAGTATTGTACAGTACATATATGTATGATGTTAAAATTATATAATAATTATAAATAAAATAATATAATTAATAATATAGCATTCCTACTTCGTAGTTTTTCACCTATCGCGGGGGGTGTGTGGAACGTAATCCCCTTGATAATCGAGGGAATACTGTATTTTATTATCAGCCAGATTATTGTACGTCAAGTGGAACTCCAACTTCGACGCGTTTCAGCAAATTCAGACGAGCCCTTTGTTGACATTGAGTGCGTACCTGCTTTTCAGAATTGCATATGTACTACTGCAGTAAACTCATGCTACTGGAATATAATTTGTAGTAGACTGAATCATTTTGTCTAATTCGCGTTAACATTTTTCATGTTTGGTTTCATACTTTTCAATGAGTATCTTTAACTTGGTTGGGTCAACTGGTTCCACTAAACTTTAATTGGTTAACTGTATTTTCTTCTTCTTCTTTCGGCTGCGCACTTCTTCAGGGGTTGCCACAGCGCACTAACTTGCACAAAGACTTGGACTTTTTTTATTTTTTACACTGGATACCCTACATGACGCAACCACAGACCACCGAGCTACCACAGCCCTGTGTGTGGAGCAGAGAGTTGCATAAAGGGCACCCAGGGGAGCAGACGGTGGGGGTTAAGGGCCTTGCTCAAGGACTCAGAGAGGAGCAAATGAGGGTGGAGGCGGGTGTGAGTGTTTCACCTTTTGCACCCACATTTTGATGTCGTCTGCACGGGGAGTTGAACTGGGGACTTTCCGATCACAGGCCCACCTTCTCTAACCTCTGCACCACCACTCCCCCCAGTTATTTAATAGTAAATTATATTAAAAAAAAAAACAGTATTTCCTCTAAATCAGCTCATTTGACGGTGCACTCGTCTTAACTTTTTTTTTTGATTGGTGGTGGGGGGGACGGGGACGGGATGGAAACGTGTCTGTGTTGCCCGCCTGCTAGCTTAGCGCTACATTGCTGCTGGTAATTGTCATAAGTGGGGCGAGTAACGCAACGGTACATCAGTAGCATTTTTGCTAGCGCATTTGTATTGCACCCAGCACTACATCAATCCCAACAGTTGTAAACTGGAAGGGGGTGGGGGTTGGTCGGCAGGGGGTGGGGCACCCCGCTTGTATAATAGCAGGGGAAACATTGAATAAATAATGTGAAGCTTCATCTTCTCCCAATAAGACCTGGAGCAAAGCATGTTAAAATAAGAAAAAGGCCTCAGGAGAAATGCACATGTGCAAGTACGGAAAGCAACATGGGACAATCTTTGTTCATACATGGGGAAAGTTGAGATTTCATCAAAGTTTGGATTCAGTTAAGTTGTTTGAAAAGATATTTTTGCTTTAATGCAACAAAACCTGCAGTAAAAAACAACAAATACACACCCAACACACAAATTTCATTTTTTAGAGTGCAAGAAAAGGACGTACGTGGGAAGCTCGGCGATGAAGCGCGTTTTATTTTTGCTACGTACGTTATGAGCGAGATCTCTTGATACAACTGCAAGACAAACTGATGCCATCCGTTGCTCAACTCCAGCAATGCAAATAAATGAAATTAACGAATAATCGTGGCTGTACTAAAAAAAATAAATAAATAAAAATAAGAAATGAAAGTGTTTATTTTTCTATCCTGCATCTCGAGCACATGCAGGGAGGGAACATCTGCACTCACTCCTCTGACTTTATATTGAAATGCTGCTTGGGAAATAAATCAGAGTCTGGATGCTGAACTCCCTTATGCCCAAAGAAAGAAAACAAGAAAATAAATCTTGTTCCGCTGACGGCGAGTTGCACAGGAAGTTAGTCCCAGTTACACCGAAATCCTGTCGTACCTACAGTAAGTGTCTCACTCACCGCTGAAAGGAAAAGGCGTGATTATGTTTTCACCTCTGGATGAATTTGACCAATATTGACCTCACATTTATTGTGCTGGCTGCTCACACTGATCCACAACTTTATGAGGAACAACAATAACAAGAAACTTGTTTAAAAATTTACCATAACTTTTTTTTTTTTTGTAGTATGTCTGTTAGCAAAATATCTCACGAACCACAGGACTTGTTTAAATGAGATGTTCAGAAAATAATTTCTGATTGCACCTCTAAAAGCTGATCAATGTTTGGAGAAAACCCAACTCAAGATGGAGACCACAGCTAGCCAAAATTAGCAAACACAAAAATGGCGCTGACTCAGCATAATTTAGAGCCATGGAGCTAAACTTTGGTGTGGTAGTAGCTGAAACGCATAACCAAATTACTGCATACTCGCAGCGCTGCTCATTGCGCAACACCTATAGTCAAATTAGCATTAACTATCAGGGTCAACCTTTTATGTCTGTTAGCAAAATATCTCATGAACCACAACGTAGATTTTAATGAAACTTTCAAGATGTAATCACTCGATGCACATCTACAACTGTTTACATTTTGGAGTCAATCTAATTCAAAACACCCCCTACAACTGCTCCAAATGAGTAAATACAAACATGGCTACAGCTCAGTCATTTTTAAAGATACCGAGCTAAGACTTGATGTGGTAGTAGCTGAGAGTCATACTCAACTTATATTTCCAGCACTGATCACTGTGCAGCACCTTTAATTAAAACTTTAGCATTAACTGTCAGGGACAACCTTTTATGTCTGTTAGCAAAATATCTCATGAACCACAAAGTAGATGTTAATGAAACTTTCAAGAAGTAATCAATTGATGTGCATCTACAACTGTTTACATTTTGGAGTCAATCTAATTCAAAGTGCCCCATGAAACTGCTCCAAATGAGTAAATACAAAAATGTCTACAGCGCAGTCATTTTTAAAGATACCGAGCTAAGACTTGATGTGGTAGTAGCTGAGAGTCATCCACAGCAAATTTCTAAGCACGCCATCTGAAAAACAAAGACATAGATCACTGTTCTGTGTTTTATCATTTGAGCAACATGTCTTTTACAGCAACGGGCTGTTAATCACCACGTAGACCAGGCAACCTGTACGTAGTCATGTGACACAGAGGAAACAGCGTCTGAGCTGCAGAACGAGAGAACGCTGCACATTAAATGGGTTAAATAAAACGCAGAGCGCACCTGCATCCATCTGTCTGGATCAGTGCACGTCGACACAGGAGGCAGGAAATGAAAAACCTGCCCGTGGCCTGCGACGACCCCGAAACCAATTTGTCACGCTTGATTACTTTGCAAAATAGCGTTGCAATCCCACATCGCTGTCCAGGACCTCTTATCAGCAATAAAAGGAATTATGAGTTTATTCTGGAGAATGTTGGCGCTGACAGAATCACCTGTGAGCATCTTTGAGTTGGAAACATCGAAACCAGCAACTCGCCTGTTCGGTGAATAAAAAAACACAACAGTCCTTAATGGTGAAACTGGCAGATCACGTTGAAATGACGAAAAAAATTAAAAACGTCAAAGCTCATAAAACGCTTCAAGTTCAGGATCACAAACGGTCGCAGGATTCACGCTGAACACTTTTTAGCACAACACCTGTAAAGCCAGTTTCAGTCTGTGGACAAGTTTGAACGAAAAGTTTGAACTTGTAAACACTTGGATTGAATGGTTAAAAAAATCTATACTGTATTTTATTACAGTGTATTTAGTTTGGATTTTTCCTTATCTGGTATAGAACATAACTTGTCCAAGGTTTGCACAATACAGGTATTACAAACCGGATTCCAAGAAAGTTGGGACACTAAACAAATTGTGAATAAAAAGTGAATGCATTGATGTGGAGGTGCCAACATCTAATATTTTATTCAGGATAGAACAAATCACAGAATAAAAGTTTAAACTGAGAGAATGTTTCATTTTAAGGGAAAACTATGTTGTTTCAAAATTTCATGGCGTCAACAAATCCCAAAAAAGTTGGGACAAGTCCATTTTTACCACTGTGTGGCA
>JARVLU010001196.1:33629710-33651094 GCA_031762415.1 Simpsonichthys santanae | reverse complement strand
GTGAGGACTGAGCTTCCCAGACCAGCTCGTCTCAGCCGTCTGAGGAAGTAGAGTCTCTGATGACCTTTCTTGATCAGGCTGGAAGTGTTGTTGCCCCAGCTGAGGTTGTCATTGAGGTGTACACCCAAGTACTTGTAGTTGGAGACCACTTCCACCGCAGATCCCCCTATGTTCAGGGGAGGGGTAGGTGTTTGTTCCATCTGAAGTCCATGACCATCTCCTTTTTCTTCTTCACATTGATGTGAAGGTTGTTTGTCCTGCACCAGCTCTCCAGGTTTTCCACTTCCTGCCTGTAGCTGGATTCATCGTTGTTTGTGATGTATTCCACTACCCATCGCTATATCGTCTGCATAATTTACAATTTGACAGCCTGGATTGGTAGCTGCACAGTCATACATGGGCAGAGTGAACAGGAGAGGGCTCAGCACACTGCCCTGAGGGGAGCCAGTGCTGAGGGTTATGGTGAAGGAGGAGAAGTTGTAGATCCTCACAGACAGTGGTGTGTTTGTTAAGAAGTCTAGGACCCAGTTGAAAAATGGAAGGGCTTAGTCCTAGTGTGAGTAGTTTGTCCATCGGGGTTGGGGGATCATGGTATTGAAGGTAGACCTAAAGTCCACAAAGAGCATACGGACGAGTTGTTCAGCTCCAGGTGGGTGAGAGCAGTGTGGACCACAGAGGAGACGCCGTCTTCTGTTGATTGATTCTCACGGTATGCATACTGTTAGGGTCCTCACTGATGTTTGTTTTGATGTGGGTCATGACCAGTTTTTCCGAAGCATTTAGCGACTATCGGAGGGAGGGCTACTGGCCGATAGTCATTCAGACCAGTCACTGTAGAGCTCTTTGGGACTGGAATTACGGCGGCAGTCTTCAGGCAGGTGGGAACTGTTGCCTGGGTGAGTGAGGAGATCATTATACCAATTAATGCCTGTTAATTCCAGAAAACATTGAGCGGAGACTCTTACTAATCTATTGGTATGCAATTCCAAACTGTAGGTACAAACTCAATGTAAACAAAGCACTCAAGAAAAATGGATTCTCCCAAAAAAATAAAACTCATGAAATCTCGAGATACTTGCTTGACCTCCATTAGGTAGGCAGTAGTGGTCATGTTTTATATAGCTGCAACACTTTTCAGAAAAAGCATGATTGTTAAAAACAAAACACATTTGCATATGCAACTCAACAAATCTGAGCACGTATACTTACAAACACAGTAGTCCCTCGCTACATCGCAGTTGGTTTGACTTTTGCAGACTCGCTCTTTCATGGTTTTTCAAAGTAAGATTGGATATGACACACTACTGGCCGATTGATGGATGAGCCGCAAGATTGGCATGGATTATTTTTATTTAAAATAAATTATTTAGGGGCAGCACGGTGGCACAGGTCCCTGGCTCAAATTCTGGTCCAGGGGCCTTTCTGGGTAGAGTTTGCATGTTCTCTCCGTGCATGCGTGGGTTTCTCGGGGTACTCCGGTTTCTTCCCACAGACTAAAAACATGCATGTTAGACTGATTGGAAACTCTAAATTGTCTCTAGGTGGGAGTGAGAGAGTGAACGGTTGTTTGTCTCGTTTGTCTCGATGTGGCCCAGTGATGGACTTGCGACCCGTCCAGGATGTACCCCGCCCCTTGCACAGTGATTGTTGGACATGGGCACCGGCGACCCCCGTGACCCAAAATGGAAGAAGCGGGTAAAGATAATGGATGGATGGATAAATTATTTAGCAACAGCTGCACCTGTGTACAGCCCACCTGTGCAGGGAGAAGCTCCCTCCTGCAGCATGCTGATCACCATACTGCAGCGGAGAAGTGGGCGTGGCCGAGAGCACTGGCCGGTGAGCAGAGAGAGCAGATTATGACATGCTGTGCTCTTTTAGAGCAGTTAGAGTTTAGAGACATATGTTAGAATATTGCAAGAGTGTGGGAAGGGTTTAAAACAACTACTATTACTTGTACTATTACTCCTACTTCACGGTTTTTCACTTATCGTGGGTGGACTGAGAGCGGAAACCCTTGCGATAAACGAGTGACTACTGTACATCAAATTGCTTACTTTTTTTTTTACCAGTTAGCATGAAATTGAAATTAATCTCTATAATAAGATGCCAATTTGCTTCATTTTGAGTAGCAAGCAAAGCTATCTAAAAAAAGGCCTCTTCTTAACAGTCCGTAGTTTAATTTCTATTTCCACAAAGTTATTAAAATGGAAACATTAAAAGAAGAATGTGTTCTCGTCTCATTTGGTGCCTAAATAAAACAAAGTTATCTTCACAGAGAGCTCCTTTGAGCAACAGAACAGCAGTGAAGATGGCTTTGCAATGCATAATTAAAGCTGTTGGAATGACACCACTGAATGAGTGAACGCTAAAACACTTCAGACTTGTGATTTGGTAAATGCGGTAAGAAGTGAGAACGCTGGCTGGATACACAAAGTCAAGTTGTATGCAACCCCAATCAACGGTGGGTCAGAAACAGACGAGTAAAACTGAAAATATAAATACGCTACTAAAACTGAAAATTTAAATATGTTACATTTAATAAATGCTGACTGGTTTTCCAGCTGGATGCAGCACAAACTGTATCTCTGCGCTCTTCTATGTGTCTTACAGGTGCCACGTATCTGTGTTTAACTGTCAGCAACAGTTTATTGAGCTAAAATAAACTGTAAATGTTTCCATGGAAGTTAAATAGTTCCCACAGAGTTTTACATCTGCTTTGAATGAGACATTAACCAGACAGCAGTCACAATCCATGTTTACAACAAACCTTTTCTGTAGCGTTAAATGGTGAAAATGTAAAGTGCAAACAAAACTGTGTTAGTGTTCATCTTCAGCAGTTCCACGCATCACTTGTCGGGAGACGCAGAATCTCCCGGGTTAAAGCCAGCGTCGCCCCTCACTTACGCCCAGCAAACTTAAACACAGAGATGATAAACAGAGACTCAAGCAGTGGACTGCAGGTTTTTATATCCAACAGATGCATACGAACACATCTGCAACTTGCTTCAATTGACAAAAAAGTCAAAACACTGACCGCAGATTGAGCGCTGCAATACCTGACACATACACACACAAATACCAAAATCTGATTAGGAGACCCTCAGGAGAGCTCCTAATCAGATGCCCAAATCACCTCTGCTGACTCCTTTCGATGTGAAGGAGCAGCGGCGCTACCCTGAGCTAGCACTGCTTGACAGAGCTCCTCACCTTACAAGGCTGAGCTGGACCATCCTACATAGGAAGCTCATTTAAACACACTTTTCAAGATCTCATTCTTTTTGTCATGTTCAACGCCTCATTTCCATCGGTGAAGGCTGTAATGTAGATATTTTTCTTTCATCTGTTCCCTCTTCAAGTCCCCAGACCTTTCTGTTCCCTCTCCTATTCTTCTTCCCTCTTGTTCCTGTTTTGGCTGCATGTTGGAGTGGCTCTCTTACATTCATTTTGAGATTTTGCTTTTGAAAACTTTAACTCCTCTTTTTTTTTGGATGCAAATCGCTTTTGTTTGGATGACTACTTCCTCTGGTATTGGATGCTGTGCAGCTGGAAGGATTTTACTGAAGCTTTTTTTTTTTTTACTTTTGGACATTTGTTATGATGCGTAAACATAACAACAAGGTGGTTTTTACAACTGGGAGCTGCTGATTAACATCTCAAAGCTCAAATATGACCACAGCCCCAAATCCCAAATGAGTTGAAAAGGAGGTGCCAAGGATGCATTCCCATCTACCTGGCGGTGGTGCTTGAGCGCCTGAACGCCAAAACTTTGGAGGTAGCGGGAAACGTGGTTCGTGACAGCAGGAGGACTGAGATCATCCTCTGGCACCTGAAGTTAAGAAGTAGCGACGAGGAGCTCGTCAGGCTGCTGGGAGACATGCCCATCGCTTGTGGAGGAGTTTTGCCTGGCATTCAAGCAGTCCTGCAGTCCAAGAGGACAGAGAGGTCTGTTGGGTCTGGGTGGATGGTTTGGCATCTGCAAGCAGTTTCTTCAGATCCACTGTGGGACGGACTGCTACAAGAGATAGCAAATGTTCTTTCTATACCACAACAGACTGGAGCAACACCCTCATTACTACGTAAAGGCCTTGATTTATCAAACCATCTCCTGCTCCATCTTACCCTCACTTGTGAACAAAAACAAAAACAAACAAAAAACAGATACTTGAACTCCTTGGCCTAAGGTCCAGATTTCATATTTGTTAAATATGAACGTGGGCGGTTTAATATGGACAAAGTCCCCTCAAGAGAAAGTGTCAAAATACTTATTTTGAATTTTGATAGTTCATATTATCCTCAGAAAAAGACATGAGCTTTAAAACTCATTTGCTGGAAAAAAAAAACAACGATCTTTTCATAAGGCTATAGCAAATCATTCCATATACTGTACCCATATCACGTCATCTTCTGACTGCAATGGGGAGTTCTATCCAACAGGTGTGACGATGAATGAGGACCTTGTTGGCAGCGACAGTCCTTTTGCAGTTATTGCTCAAGGGCAATGATCTGCTAAATCTGCTGCACATCATGAAAACAGCTTCTAAAAAGCCCTCGGCAGATATAATAAGCCTCAATTTGCAGCTGAACAGTTCCATTATTAGGAAAAAGAAAAAAAAAAAAAAAAGAGTAATCTCTCACCATGTCTCCATTTCAGCAGAAGGCTGGTCTTTTTGAGCACGAGCCCACTCTGACAGTTTAACTAACGGAAGGCATTATCTTCTATCAGAACTCTTTGTCTTACTTCCCCTGCCTCTGCCATCACCGCCGGCTCATAAACGAGTGTGTAAGAAAGTCGTGCTGCAAACATCTCCCGTTTATTTTTATATGCCTGCAAGGCAGCTTTAAATGTATAAGACAGAAAAAATAAAAACATTTAAAAGATATATTAAAAATCAGAAACATTTTCATATTAAGGCCCTAGTTTCCCTTAAGGAACGCATTTCCACTGAGACCTTTCACACCTGAATTTTCACAAAAGGAGTGGTAACTGTTTTGGTAAAACCCTGAAAATAGCATTATGGACAATCCTCAAGCAATATTGCATGATGTCATAATTGGAGTATGTGTTGTGGGGGACTCTCAGCTACTACCACACCAAATTGGAATTCAATATACTGTATTTAAGTTTGACTAAGTTATAGCCATCTTTGTATTGGCTAATGTTGAATAACTTGCACTAATTTAAATGGAACAGACTCCAAAGGTTTATCAATTTTAAATGATGTACAGCTAACGATTAGTCTGTCAGAGTTTCAAAACAGTAATATGGTTGATTAGATATTTTGCTAACAGAAATGCAGAGTTGACTAGAGTTGATGCCAAAGCTTTAAGAGGAACTACTGTGTAATGTCTAGGGCTTGACGTTTGTGTTGGGAATGACTCAGCTGCTGAGTGGTATGTCAGTAGCATTTTTGCTAGCATGTTTATTGAGTCCCGCGCTACAGGCAGGGCACACACACACACACACACAAAATAGATCAAGATTTTTGCAAAGCAGAATAAAATGTCGAACAAAAAGTGATGAGAGGAAATATTTACACTAGCTAGGTCATCATGAATGTAGACATAAACCAGTGTGTAGTGAATGGGCAGGTTTACAATGTTTTTTATGATTAAAAAAAGATATTTTATATCTGAGCACCTGGAGGAAAAACAGGACATCCATCCATTTTCTACACATGGAGTAAAACAAAACATAGTGTACCGTATATCTTGGGAGACGTCACATGGGTGCACAAGGTCACAAGATAATCTTTGCCTCACTCAAGAAAATATTGAATTACAATTTCTGTGCATATGATCTGCTTTAGCTTGAAATCTAAATTTATACACTTGCAGCATTACGCACATTTTATTTTTAGCTGAACTCCTAAACGCTAGTTCCTTCATCATAATGACTCATCAGTGTCTGGAGGGCAGATTTACTAAGAATTTCTGTCTGTCATTTTGGTGCATTATTGCAACAGGATTGTTTTAGTTATTAACAGCTTTAAACTATAGGTGGTAGACTGTTTCGTTACTGTCTGCTGCATGCGAGCTATCACAATATTGTATTAAATTGTGCATGATGAAGATTTGACCAAAACACTTAGTCAAAGGTCATGTTCAATAATCCAGGTAAAAAATACAACAAAGTTCAGTCAGGTCATCTGGAAGGTTTCTTTTTGTTGTTGCTGTTGTTGTTGAGAGGTTTCTTCCTTCATTCAAAAGGACTTCATCAGCCCGAGGAGCCACAACAAATTCAGTCCCGCAAGTTTTGGCTATGGCTGCCTCAGAGGAGTTGACAGGGGGGAGAGGGTGGGCCCCAGAAACCATCTTATCACCAACAAACTGGTTTGTGAGTGTGCTGCTAGTGGGACTCAGTTTGTTGTTGCTTCTCGGACGATGAAGTCTTTTGGATGAAGGACGAAACGGCTCAACAACAAAAACGGAGGTGTCTGAGGCCGCGGCCCTGTGGGAGGTGCAGCCTTTTTCAGTTAGATAGGAAAAAAGAAACACGGGAGAAGGGGAGGTATAAAAATAACCATATCTCACACTGTGTCCTAGACGGGACACAGTGTGAAAGCTGTAAAAAAAAAAAAAAAAACTGACTGAACCTGACTGAAAAATGACCCGCTGAACTTTGTTGGGTCTTAGTCTAAAACTTTGACATGAAAAAGAGTGATTTATATGCAGTCCTTCAAGAAATGCAAGTCCTTTCAAAATTGAAATGAGGTGGTTGCATTCGTTATAATCAGCATATTTAACGGTAGTTACAAATTGCCTGTCTAGATAAATCTGGGCATAAACGCAAACATAAAAAGAAGAGGGGAAAAAATGCACCGAATTGCTTCAAACACTGGCCTAGAAAAGATTTTTAAAATTGCTTTGTCAAGTTTAAAATCAATTCAAATTCTAACCTTTTACTTACTGAGGTTTAATGAGCAAGAACAAAACATTGTTTTTTTCCCCCATCATATTAGCTTTCTTAGTAATTTCTAATTAGCTTTCTTAGTAAATTTTTACCAAAAGTACAGATAAACATTTGTGCTTAAAGCTATTTTTTAACAGACTTCTGCAACCACAACCACAATGTACTTGGCTGATGCGGTTTCAACTCATACAAACTGTTGTAGCAGGGGGAAATAGTTTGGTGCGAAAACGAAACTCATTTCAGCTACGGTAGTTTTTTTGAGGACCATTAGGTGTTATCATTACAAAAAGCATTACACAGTGGAAATGTCTATTAATCTGACAGCCACACTAATGTTTTCAGGAACAAATTTTGACAGTGAAGCTATTTTTAAATGCGAACACCTCGTATGCTAAATATGACAGCCGTGATTTTTTTTTTCTATGAAAACGTGTGTACAGTATTTGTATTTATCTAAACACTACTACTTTTCTTATTAGATTAGTTTCCCACCTCCACAAACTTAATACAGCAAGTGGTTTTGACACCATCACCTACAAATACACAGTCTCCCACAGACCAATGCAACAACATCCCACATTCACACGCCAGATTTAAAACAACAATTTTTAAAAAGTTACAAGAACATTTTTCAGTATTTTATTAGTAAAGATTTAAATGTGATGGGGCTTTTTTTTTTGTATGATGCTGAGTTAAAGGTGAATAAACTGCTACAACTTTCCTGATTCCTCAATAAGGAAGCAGAATGCATCAATAGCAGAACACGATGAACAAACGGCTCAAACGCAGTAACTGAAGTCAGCTGGTGTGATTATTTTTGGTGTTGATGGTCATAAAGAGACACTATTAGGAGCAGTTTAGTGCAGATGCGTGTATAAAGCAGTTTAAACTGTTTTTGTGACTAGATGATTACGGTTGCAATGGTTTAATTCAAAGCTTCATTCATTCTAGTTTTGGTGCCATTTTTCCACATTTTGTTCTGGACATCTTAAATGGCGGAAGCTAGTGGGATATACAAGAAAATTTGGAATCATGTTCTAGAAGAGTATAGAGCAGGTTGTGTCCAATCCTGAACCTTGAGAGTCATTCTCCTGTGCATGTAACATGTTGCTCCGTTTCAACACTCCTGGTTTGAATGAACGCATGAACCATCACTGGTATAGCGGCATTAGGCTAATAGGAGATATGGAAAGCGCTCTAAAGAGTCAAAAGACAAAGCCACTGGACAATCCCTCGCCCTATTCTGATCAGTGCCTTCATAACAACAGCTATATTTAAGGTTTTGTTCAAATACCAGAATGTTGTTCTCACTGCATGACAGAGATAGGGCTGATAGAGCCACAAGCTAATCAGGAGATCAATGAGTTAGGTGGACTACTGGACCTTGACAGAGACTTGGTGATTGAAAAAGTGACAAGAAAATGACCTGCATGGCGAAAAATAAAAATAATAATTATGCAACACTGATGACTCCAGACATTCAGCTTTGTCCAAGATTCTTACTTATGTAAAGAGATTCCCGAACAACACTTGTGCAAGTTCATTTACATATTACTGTGGGAACAGGTAACAAAGGATCTGGCCAGAGACATTCAGTCTGACCAAGACTGGGTTTAATCAATGTAATCCTGGCAAAAAAATGTTCTGTTCATATCAATAAAAATTATAGCTGAAAAAAAAGAAAAAGAAACTTTGGTTACTTCATTTGGAAACTGAGGTAACAATGCCGGAATGACAACTGTTTCTTCTTTAGACAACATGGGATGCTGAACACATCTGTGCAATTGCTTAAAGACCATTGCAGACTAATGAGACATTACTTTGAGGATTAAACAAGTGCTAGCAAGCAAATGCACCAATTAGGAAAACTTGGGTGTCTGTTTGAACACTGAATTCAAGAAATAATAGTTTTACAAATGTGCTGGTTATTTGTTGCACATCGTTTAGGAAGTACTTTACGCAAGAGCCTAAACTTTCCAAACTTGGAAGTAAAGAAAAATGTGCAGACTCCTGTTAAAACACACTCCAGTGTTTCCCCTATCGTTATCCAAGGAGGGGGTCCCCGCCCTGTCAACTGAAACAAGCGCCCAACCTACAAAAATGTCCTAAGCTAGCGACACGTGGAATACAGACGCACTAGCTAATACACTATAGACGTAGCGCTCCGCTTCTGTCACACATCTTACAACTTTCCCCCACCCCAGGTCAACAACTGCGCCGGCACTGACGTAGTACTAAGCTAGCGCGCAACACAACCGTCCCCCACTTCCGAAAAGACAGAGACTCCAAAGAGATGAGTGCCCTGCCAAGGCAAGTGACCTAGGGGAAACACCCTACATGGGAGTGCATTGTCAATTAAGTCAGTTAAGGGCCGGCAGCAGAAAAGGTGTCCAACTGACGAACGTCTTAAAAAATCTTTTTCAGCTGTGTTAATACTCAAGAGTGGACGCTGTTCAGTGTGTTTTTTTACTAGTTTCTTTATAGGACCTGCGTGGGCTGTATCTGTACAAACAATGGCTCATTGGGGACAAAGTTTAACATTTACCTTCCATTGTTTTTGGCTCAGCACGGTGGCACAACTGGTAGAGCTGCTGCCTCTCAGCAAGAAGGTTGCTGGTTCAAATCCTGGTCTGGGGGGCTTTTCTGGGTAAAGTTTGCACGTTCTCTCCGTGCATGCGCGAGTTTCCGGGTACTCAGGTTTCTTCCCACAGACTAAAAACATGCATGTTAGGCTGATTGGTAACTCTAAACTGACCCTAGGTGTGAGTGAGAGAGTGATTGTTTGTCTCGTTTGTCTCGATGTGGCCCAGTGATGGACTTGCGACCCGTCCAGGGTGTACCCCACCCCTCGCACTGTGATTGCTGGACATGGGCACCAGCGACCCCCGTGACCCAAAATGGAAGAAGTAGGTAAAAGATAATGGATGGATGGATGTTTTTGGCTCATTTTTATTATTGGCCCCTGACACAAAAAGCCAATATAGTGTTAAAACACTTTATCACCTTTGCAAAAAATAAAAAAATAAACATTCTCACAGCTGGTCCAAATCACAAGACTGGACACTAAGATCTAATTTCCTTCAGAATGGCACTAATTAAAGCTCAGCTGATTATAATCTAAAAGAACCAAATGCTTTTAAATACTTGTGTCCCAATTTGATTCATCTCCCTGTCATGAGACCTCTGTCACAACACTTCCTGAAGGTAACATCCAAAGGAAGTCTGGTAAATGCTATTGGTGCAATAATTAGGTTTTGGACCAAAAGCACATGAGCTAAGCTTAAACAATTGGTAAAAAATAGGACCGGATATAATGACAACATTTGAAAAAAAAAGGCCACCACTGAATTTTGCAAAGATAAAATAACACAGAAGACAGACAAGATCAGGACTGGAAAACCAGATGTATGACACAAAATTGAAAATTTATAAAGGCAAAGCTAAATTGCTTTTTCTCTTCTGTGTCAAAAACCAACTGATAAGTCTAAATGGGGATACTAATCAATATTTAAGTACCAGTACATTGCTGGCAACAAGGTGTAAAAAGCAATCAAGAAACCGACAACAATGACAGTAATTGTAAGTTTTCGTCCTTATTTCAACCACAAGGACTCATTTAAGTGAAAACATCTGTCACTAATAACTTCGATACTCCTGGTCACATCAAGTCAATCCAGTTTTCTAGATTGAAGGCCATCAGTTGACATGGAACAAGCAAAATGTCTGTGTGAATGTCAGGTGCCTGTCAAAGCAGGAACTGGGAGGCGTTGAAAGCTGACCTCTGAGGGCAAGGACTTCCCAAAGCCCTCTACAAAACAACAACAGAACCAGCAGCTGATGGTGGGACAGAGGACACTTCTGCTGCTCTGCCTATGTGTCTTCCTCTTTAATACCATCCACAAGGACAAAATAGCAAAACCCTGTGAAACTGTCGGCAGGTAAAAAAAAAAAAAAAAAGGAGCAGCAAATATTACCTTGCCGATATGATCTGTCTGGAATGTGGCAGAGCCGTAGCGTATTTGAACAGACATGTTTGTGATCTGAGACAAAACAACTGACATGGGAGAGTTTAGTAAACAGCAGCTCAATCCTGACCTGAGAACAAGAATAATTATGAAATGACACATTGTCTGTGTAATTCATATGTACTACTATGATTCATGCATGCATGCATTCATAATTCAGATGATTTTTTTATCATGCATAGGACAACACTGACAGTTGCAAAGAGGTGTATCTAGTTACAAAATGGATGGATGAGGATATATAAATATAATGAGTAAAAATATAAACACAACACTTTTGTTTTTGCTCACATTTTTCATGAGCTGAACGCAAAAGATGAGACTTTTTCTATGTACGCAAATTTCTCTCAAATATAGTTCACAAATGTATACAAATCTGTGCTTGTGAGCACTTCTTTGCCAAGATAATCCATCCAGTTCATAGGTGTGGAATATCAAGATAATGATCAAGATAATGACAGGTATGTTTTAGGCTGGCCACAATAAAAGGCCACTCTAAAATGTGCAGTTTTATCACAGCACAATGCCAAAGATGAAAGTTTCGTGGGCGAGTACAACTGGTATGCTGCAATATGAGGTGATGGTCGCAGATGAATGGCACAACAATAGCAATGGGCATCACAATATAATCACAGTATCTCTGTGCATTCGAAATGCCATCAACTACTTTGTAAATGCACTGGTGTTCGCAGTCCATAGCATATGCCTGTTCATACCATAACCCATACCATGAGCCACTAGATTCACAGCTTTGACATCAGTAAACAGCTCATCCACACAATGCCATCTGCCCTGTTCAGTGAAAATGGGGATTCAGCCGTGAAGAATACCATACGCCATTGAATAAGAGCATTTGCCCACTAAAGTCGATTACAATGGCTAACTCCAGTTAGGTGGAGACCCCGATGAGGACGATGAGCATGCAGATGAGCTTCCCTGAGACAGTTTCTGACAATGTGTGTGAAATCTTTTGGTTATGCAAGCTGATTGTTGCAGCGGCTGTCTGGGTGGCTTGTCTCAGATGACCTTGGAGGTGAAGATGTTGGACATGGAAGTCTTGGGCTGGTGTGGTCACATGTGGTCTGCGGTTGTGAGGCCACTTGGATGTATTGCCAGATTCTCTGAAACGCCTTTGGAGATGGCTTCTGGTAGAGAGATGAACATTCAATTCCTTAGTTTGTAGCCAGGTCTCTCTTGTAAATGAGTCCTCGAGGCTCAATGAGATTAACCTGTCTAAATAAAGGTTGAATGAATGGGCTCTGGTGGACATTCCTGCAGTCAGCGTGCCAGTTGCACGCTCCCTCAAAACTGTGTTGTGTGACAAAACTGCACTTTTAGAGTGGCTGTTTATTGTGGTCAGCCTAAGGCACACCTGTGAGATGAATAGATTATCTCTGCAAAGGAGAAGTGTTCACAGACACAGATTTACACAAATTTGTGAACAATATTTAAGAGAAAAAGGCCTATTGTGCACATAGAAAATGTCTGAGATCGTTGGAGTTCAGCACATGAAAAATGGAAGCTAAAATAGTGTTTCTTTTACATTGTTGTTAACACCTGACAAAAATAGGTGGTCTAGACCTGTTTTTAGGCCAATTGGTAACTAAATTGTCCCTAGGTGTGAGAATGTGAATACCGGTATTTGTCTTGTTTGTCTCTATGTGGGTCTGTGATGGACTTGCCACCTGTTCAGGGTCCAACCCCGCCTCTTGCGCAGTGACAGTTGGATATGGTCACCAGTAACGTTTAACATAAATGTTAATTTGTCAGGATTTCATTAATTAAAATGGATTACAGAGCATTGTATAGGTGAGTTTTGCTTTGGTTTAACATTTGTTCTGATTGTCTTGGGACCTGCTGTGGTCACTGTAAGCTATAATGTGTTGTGCCAATCAGAAGACAACAGTCTGAGCAGCATTACGTCACATGTTCACAGTAAATCAGTGTAGAGCAGTATGCACTGTGGATAGGTTAGAATGGTCAGTTTTTGCTCTGACACAGAGTACTGTGAAGTCATTAATATGTGAGTGTACCTTTCATTCTCTTATGCCGCTTGCCACTGAAACAACTCATCAGTTCTGCACCACATTGCACCAGTTAAGGGCCAGCCATCTGCTGGTACCCACCCCTACTCAGCCAAGTTTATGGGACCACCTTGTTCATGGTTCCAAGCGGGTTGCTCTGAGGTGCCATCTAAAAAAAGCTAAGTCTGGTCCTCTGGACATTCACAAAACAAAACAAAAAAGTAGAAACGTTTCGTATTTCGTCCAAAAGTCTTTCATCCAAAAGACAAAACGTTTCTACTTTTTTGTTTTGTGAATGTCCAGAGGACCAGACTTAGCTTTTTTTAGATTTTTCTACCTGGATTATTGAGCATGCATCAGGGTGTTCAGGCTTGTAGTTACAGCTAAATCGGTCGGGCTCTGAAAAAATGGCTACGGGCTGGGGCCAGATTTTTTAGGCCCAAATGCAACTCTAGTCCCTGTGAAGGACTGGAGACCTGTCCAGGTGTCCCTGTGAAGGACTGGAGACCTGTTCAGGTGTCCCTGTGAAGGACTGGAGACCTGTCCAGGTGTCCCACCTCTTGCAGTGACCTCCCCCCCTGCATGGAAAAGCAGGTAAAGATGACATATCTGTCTGAATATATGATCCAGCAAGAGAACAGAGTGAAGCTCATATTTTATTTCTAAACTCAGGTAGGAATGAGTTTTATCTCAGTGCTGTCTCAGACTCTGTGCTGTTGTGTCCCTGTGGGACAACTGTCCATGGCGTTCAGAAAACACTCTGATCCAAACCTGGAGCCATTCAGAGCGTATGTATTTAATGCAAACATTTAATTTGGTTCGTCCAAACACAGCTTTTATATTTCTGTTCCAACATGAGAGCTGAAATTAAACAGGTGGGTGGTTCAATTCCTGAAAACGGAAACTTTATTATAGTTTCAATTGATTTATTTAACTAAATGCAGTTCAACACAAACGTATATTCAACACACAGCTGATCAGCTGAAGGAGCTGGAAGCTGAATCCTCATTAATCACTTCACCAACAACTTCTTTATTCCCTCTAATGAAGGAGCCAAACATGCAGGTGACGTTCAACCCCCCTCGGGGCCAGGCCCTTCAGCTGGTGTTGCAGTTTGTTGCAATGTGCTGCTTAAGAGCTCGTAGTTCTTTAAACACCTTACAGAAGCACCGATGTCTCCATCAGGCTGTAAATAATACCTCCCTTTAACAGATTAAGACACACACTGATGGACACCGTGACGCTCTTTAGACACAAGCACTGCTCATGAAGGGTGCGCACGATGTTCTGTGCTGCTACATTCATGATTCAATCACACGGGACAAGTCTCAGAACTGATCTGGATGAGTTCTGAGTCGTACCTAGGTTATGCCTCTTGTTCTTGGCATGCTCGTGGATGTGTTTTTTGGAAAAGCAGGCGAAGAAGACGCAGTAGAGGCAGGAGTGGAGTCTGTTGAGGTGGGCGCCACACATGTGACAGACGCACGACTTGGCCTGAAACAGAAGAAGAACAAACAGGAAACGAGGAGAGAACGATTGATTCAGAAGCAGAACAACTGTCATATAATCAGTCAATCACACGACCACGTGTGGAGTCATGATGTTTCACAAAGACCTACACAGCAGAGGATGGAGACAACCAGCTGCAGCCCACCAAATGATGAAGGCCAACAACACTGAGATGAGCTGCTGCTGCAGGTGATCACAGGTGAGAGGATGAAACCCTCACAGCCCTGAAGGACTTCAGGGAGGGTCCTGTCCTGGGAAGAGCCTCCTACCTCTATTTGTGAACTACACTGGGACAACAGGAGGACTCTGCTTTTTCTGGCTAAACGTTCGGCCACAGGTCTCCATGTTGGTGGTTATATCTTTGGTTAGGTCAGGGGTCACCAACCTTTTTGAGACTGAGAGCTACTTCAGTGGGACTGAGAGACACGAAGGGCTCCTTGTGTGATACAAACAAATTTACATGGCTCACATTTAATTATACTATTAATAATAATATATTTACATACATGTGAACTGCCTGATCACATCTGATCAGTATTATTAAAGACTCCACACAATGATTATCAGTAAGGATTTAGCTTGGTAAATATGATCAATTTTTATTGATAATTAGTGATTAGAACTCTCAATCGAGAACTTGAGTCCTCAGTTTGAATCATTTGTTTTACTCTTCTGTGTGACTGTAAATTGTTCTTAGCTGTGACTGGGGGTGTGGATGGTTGTTTGTCTCTTTGTCTGTCTCTGTGATGGACTGGACACCTGTCCAGGGTGTCCCTGTGATGGACTGGAGACCTGTCCTGGCTGTCCCTGTGATGGACTGGAGACCTGTCCTGGCTGTCCCTGTGATGGACTGGAGACCTGTCCTGGCTGTCCACTGCCTTCACCCAAAAGCAGCGGAGATTGGCTCCAGTCCCAAAGAAAGGGGAAAAAACAGATTACATTATTTACTACAGCAGAAAACTGATATTTAAAGAGCATCAAGGAGACATCCCTAGTGCCTGAACCACCTCACCTTTCACAGCAAACTAGTGACCTACGGCCCATCTTTGTTTCTTTTCCTTCAAGTAGTGTGGTAAAGAAGTAGAGAAGAGAGTGCAGGCAGGATGGAGTGGATGGAGACGTTCCAGGAATGATTTGTGATAAAAAAAAGGTGTCCGCAAAGGTCAAAGGAAACGTTTACAAGACAGTGGTGATACCAGCTGTGTTGCATGGCCTGGAGACAGAGACATGGACAAAAAGACAGGAGAAGGAACTGGAAGTGGCAGAAATGAAGATGTTGAGGTTCTTCTTAGGAGTGACAAGGATGCTTTTTTAAATGCATCCACTCCAGAGGTACAGCACATGTTGAATAAACTGGGAGATAAAGTTAGAGACCAGTCTGAGATGGATTGGACATGCCCAGAGGAGGGACAGTGGTTTGGACATATCCAGAGGAAGGACAGTGGTTTGGACATGTCTAGAGGAGAGACAGTGGGTATGACAGTGGGTATATTAGTAGAAGGATGTTAGAAATGCAGCTGCCAGGAAAAAGACAAAGAGGAGACATATGGATGCAGTTAGAGAGGACATGGAGGTAGTTGGAATGAGGACAGAGGATGCAGAGGACAGAATGAGGACAGAGGATGCAGAGGACAGAATGAGGACAGAGGATGCAGAGGAAAGAGTGAGATAGAGAGTGAGCCAATGTGGAGACCCCTGAAGAGGGAACAGCCAAAAGAAGCAGCAGCCAAATATGAGTAATATTCTCATGTTTTGCTGGTAACGTTGTGGAGCTGTAAAGATGATGTCAGATTTATTGAATAAACGTTTAAGATTATTAAACAGGATCCAGCTATGAATTATTAACAGCACTGCCTCCTATACATTCTGTCTGATGAACAGAGAAGCAGCATGTTTGGTCATGGAGGTAGATCACAGCAGCGGTTCAAAGTGTGCAGGTGTGGAGCTGGCATGAAGATGAGGTGGCGGGAACAAAAGAGCCATGTTGGAACGAGGAGAGATGGCAACACTGAAACAGTCAGAACATGGAGGGAGGAGTTTCAGGTCCAAAACGTGTCACGTCAAACACTCATGTGCTTGATGATTTCACCTCATCCATGTATCTCTTACCTCTTACACGTCACATTTGCACCATGTATGTTTCAACAGGGTTCTACAACAATCCATCCCTGCAAGTTGATCATGTGTTCATGTTCGTGTCTGCTCATGTCTTGGACACTGTTAGTCCTCAAGTGTCTTGAAGGACCTGCACAGCTGCAGCACTCCCATGATGCCACTGATCTTTGAAACGTTGTCCAGCGAAGGAAAAGTGTTCAACCAGACGGATCATGTTTGAAACAAAGGAAACAAGAACCGCAACAGACCTGCAGCCTGACCGAGTCACATAGAGCCGACTCGCACCAAGTCCAGGAACTCGCTGATTTGATGGGAAACAATCCTGACGTTGTGGAAGTGTGTCATTAAAAGAATGAAATCTTTGTTTTAAATGTTTACATTCACGGCAGCAGGCGATGTGCATTCCTTCAAGGAATACGCCTCTGATTTACAAGAGACACTTGATTTTAATAAAGAGTGATGACAACAATGCAATCATAAAGGATGAGTACAAAATGAGAATAACAAGTGAAAATAAAATGGTATTAAACAATTAACCAAAAAAAAAGCTGTAAGGTCGTGTAGAAAACTGAAAACAGGAACATGTCTGCAGTGGTTTTTCCCATGAACTTCGCAGATGTTTGAAGCCCCTTAAGAGAGGTTCAGGTCTTTTTGTAACATGTTCCAAGTTGCAGGAGCGGCCATGTTCAGGTCACATGACCTTATCTCCAGATCTGAGGAGGTGTTGAGGACGACTCTCAGCTACAACCACAACAAACTAAACTGAAGTTGGTTGAGTCATTTTTGTGTTAGCTAAGGCTACTTAGGTGGCAGCCATTTTGAATTGTGTTGACTCTAAAGGCTAAGTGGGTGTGGATTTATTTCTGATCCACTTTGAGAGAAGTTTTAAATGCATCCACTGGAACATGAGATATTTTGCTAAAAGACTAATGAGTACACATGCACGTGCAAAGCGGAATAATCACCTGGTGCCACAGTTTATTTTAAAGGAAAATTGAGACAATTGATGAAAGGAAGTGACACACACACACACACACATCTATTGTGAAAAAGATACTGTGTGTCCACAGAACTTACACAGAAAAATGAGAAGTGTCTTTAGGTTCACTCTTTAAACCTAAACTGGGAATGGTCCAACAGATAATGGTCTCATCAGAAAGACGTGCTCAGAGCACGTGTTGAGGACAGAGCTCAGACACTACCACACCAACTTCTAGCATGAAAGCTGGAAGTTGTGGCTGTTGGAGCTGTTTAAGTTCAGCTGGCTGCAGCAGCCATCATGAACATCTGCTGAGTACTTCCTGAAGGTTCCACTGAATTCCAGCTGCTGGTTTATGATATTTTACTAACAGACAAATGAACACAAACATTAATCTTTACTGAACTGCAGGTGGACTGTGTCTCAAATGTTTTAAATATTATCCCCAATGTCTCTGTGTGGACAGCCTGGTTTTAATGTCTCTCTGTGGACAGCCTGGTTTTAATGTCTCTCTGTGGACAGCCTGGTTTTAATGTCTCTGTGTGGACAGCCTTGTTTTAATGTCTCTGTGTGAACAGCCTTGTTTTAATGTCTCTGTGTGAACAGCCTTGTTTTAATGTCTCTGTGTGGACAGCCTGGTTTTAATGTCTCTGTGTGGACAGTCTGGTTTTAATGTCTCTGTGTGGACAGCCTGGTTTTAATGTCTATTGTGTGGACAGCCTGGTTTTAATGTCTCTTGTGTGGACAGCCTGGTTTTAATGTCTCTTGTGTGGACAGACTGGTTTTAATGTCTCTTGTGTAGACAGGCCGGTTTTAATGTCTCTATGTGGACAGCCTGGTTTTAATGTCTCTTGTGTAGACAGGCTGGTTTTAATGTCTCTTGTGTAGACAGGCCGGTTTTAATGTCTCTATGTGGACAGTCTGGTTTTAATGTCTCTGTGTGGACAGCCTTGTTTTAATGTCTCTTTGTGGACAGCCTGATTTTAATGTCTCTGTGTGGACAGCCTGGTTTTAATGTCTGTCTGTGGACAGCTTGGTTTTTAAGTCTCTGTGGAAAGCCTGCACTCATCATGTCTCATTATCAGACATGAAGCCTCAGACTAGTGGACAGTTTTTGTCCATTACTGGTGCGTGGTTGTGTTTGGAAGGGCGGGGGCTGTCCACACACACAAACAACCCTCTTCTTCTCGTTACCTTGCGTTTTCTGGTCTCGGGCGAACCGCTCCACACGAAGCACTGATAAATGAGCCTCAGGTTCTGCTTCCAGTTGTCCACCTTGAAGCCGTTCACATGAGGACAGCCTGCGGGACTCATGGCAGCCACAACATCCGGTTTTACTGCGATGGAACCTGTTCAGAGCACGCAGCAGCCCCGGTCCGCACGGGCTCCCCCCTCCTCAGGGCTAGCTCGCCAGGTTCGTTATCGTAGTAAGGCTGCTGCGTCCGGGCTAACTGGACATGTCCTGGTGTCGGTGGTTGGAGGCACGCGCAGCGGAAAACATTCAAAGCTAATTGACTAATGTGTCCGTTCTGAAGACAAATACAAGTCACGCATTAAAGTCTAGCAGCACGCGGCACATGCAGTTCAGCGAAATCACTAAATGACATAATATTAGCACGCTGGCTAAAGTTGGTAGCATTGGAATTTCAACAGTGGCTTCTACGGTGAGCATGAAGACCCGCCTCTTTCATACCGGCGGACCAATCAGAGCCTGGAGGCTGGCGTGATTGGCGTGTGCCAAACGGTGTTCTTTTTCACTCGCTAAACTCCACCCCATAAACGAGTACTGCGTCGTGATTGGTGGTTTCAGTGGCTACACACGATTTGTAGCCCGGCTGAAAAGCGACAAGCCTGTTTACAAACAGGCGGAGTTTGCACGCAATTACAGTATAAGCCTAATTTACTCTGAAAACTCGTTACTAGTGGCATGAATATATCGCATGACCGGTTATCTATAATTTAAGATAATAACTCTATCCACTGCCACATGCCTTACTCTCCTTTTATGTCCTTTATGATCTCCCTTTCCCGCTTATCGCATTGAACCAGGTCTTCAGTCTGTAGCATGAAAAGGAGCGCGCGCACTGCAAACCACATCCGTTTGTAACGCTCAGCTTCAAAGCGACATGTGTGGTTATCAGCAGAATACAACCACTCAAACAAACCTTAGAGAGGCACAACCGAGAGTAATATTCTTAAACAATTTATTAACAGATCCACACTCGCACTGCTCAAGCTCCCCAGTCACATGACAGTTTGGTTTGGCTCCGCTGCCTGCAACAAGCTGTCAAAACAGTTTTCTGTACAGAGCGACCTCTAGTGGATCTGATCTAAAACCAAGAAAGGAAAAACAAACCAAAACAAGGTGCACCGTTGTGTTCGACTTCTCCACAATGCCTAGCTTCATCAAAACCAAGTCCATTTGTACAGTTTTGCAATCGATGGTATTTACATTCTAGCTAAGGAGGGAGAAGAAAACGATCGTTGGTCTTTACAAATGTGGAATAGGACCATATTTATTCCTCGTCACATGTAATGCCCTTCAAGTTCTGGCCGTCATGCAGGAGAACCAAAACAAACAGTGAGATTATTCACACATACGTTTGGAACAGATAAGTCCAGTTTTATTGTTGTGGTTTGTGTCAATGCAGCAGTGGCGCTCCAACCTGAACATTGATAAATAAAACACTGACAAAACTAAGGTTTTTTTTTTTTTTTTCCTTTTTCTGTAAGGATCTTTTGTTATCCTTAAGACACGGTGAAGTAAGAATAACCAAATTTATCATCATTCCACACAATTAGATTTTCCTTGACCAATGTCCTTATGCAACAGATTGTTGTTTATTTTTCCTCTTTAAAAAAAATCCAACTCATCCTGGGAAGAACGTGTTGGGTGGCTGTGGCGTTCCATCCCTGCTCAAGGCCCCTCATGAATAACTTGATGTTTTGCTACCAACATCGTCCTCCTGCGATCCCATACTCTGGAAGAAAATAAAAAAAAGTCACAGTTCATAAACGTCAGCTGTTAAGATGAGACAAACAGAACGACTGAAAATCACTTCCTGCTGCATCACCATTAAAAATAAAAATAAAATAAAAAACAAGCCAGCTCGCAAAAAGCTATTGAGAAATGTTTAATAAAAATACCCTGAAGGGATCTTTCTACATTCTACATTGTTGCAAACAAGAACCATGATTGTGTTTTAAGCGTTTGTTTTATACAGTCAGTATCAAGTATGACACTTCAGCCATGCTGCTGATTTCTTACTCATCTGCTCACAATGGACTCGTTCAGGCTCTTTACCACAACTAATTTATATTATTGTTAGTGCATATTTTAGATCCTTATTTATTAATTTATCCATATTATATACAGTATATATATATATACTGTATATGTATATATATTGCTCTTTAGGGTGTAACTGGACCTTGAGTACACAAGTTTGTTCCAGCTCATGTATCACGTGATGCAAATGACATTAAAGCTACTTGAACCTGAGTCTAACTGCATCCCAGACTCTCATATTGAGCAAGCACAAAGACAACAGTGGAAAGGAAAAACTCCCTCTCTAGAAAACCAGGCTCAGGATAAACAGCCATTTGCTTCAACCAGATAATGGTAGAGGAAACAATATTAAAACAATAAATAATCAATATTGGAAGGATGAAGCATTGGTATATTTTCATATACAAAGCAGTGTTTCCCCTACATAACTTGCCATGGCAGGGCGCTCATCTCGTCCGTGAGTTTCCTGGGGGGGGGGGGGGGACGGGGACGGACAGTGACTCGTTCCTGACTGTGCAGCACTTATATTG
>JARVLU010001196.1:33499134-33521005 GCA_031762415.1 Simpsonichthys santanae | reverse complement strand
GGATGGATGGATGGATGGATGGATGGATGGATGGATGGATGGATGGATGGATGGATGGATGGATGGATGGATGTTTTCTGTATTTAGTGAGTCTTGTGGTCAGTTGTGTTATGTGTGTTTTTGTTTGATTGGTCTTTGTGTGGCCTTCAACCAGCCTGCCACACCCATTCACACCTGTCCCCTGTTTCATCAGCCACAGCTGCAGCCACTCTGCTCATCAGTCCTTGTCCTTACAGTTCTTCAGCTTCAGCTCACACTTCCATCTGCCATGGTTGTTCTCACATGCCAGGCCAGGTGTGCCTTTGTATTGCTTCCCTTTGCTCTGCAAGTGTTTTGCTGTCACAACTAATTTTGTTTTGTTCAAATATATCTTTCAACCAGGGCCAGATTAACACTTTGCTGTACCCTGGGCAACAATTTTCAAGGGCCCCATCATCATGACCCCAGCATCACCGTGATGTGGCAAAATACAGAATAAGTTAACAAATTAAATAAATAAATTACCTAAAGCTCCTAAAGTGAAGGAGAATCATTTGAACATAAGATATATTCTGTAGTCATGTTTCTTGAAAGAATATTAAAATTGTATGATGATTTGTGTGCGTTTTGTAAATTAGAAGATGAATCCCTCAAGCATTTTTTTTTTTCATGTCAGTACAAAGTATTTGGTCAGACATCAGAAACTGGATTAATCTCAAACTTAACATTCCTTCTTTTTATGCTGATGACATTTTACTTTATGTGGATAACTGAAGCTCAGTTTTCTCTGATGCCATAAATATACTGTTGTACTTATAGCAAAGTACAACATTCACTGTAATAAGAGGGATAACAAGCCTTCATTCCTGTTTTATAAATTATTTTGTCATATTATTCTTCATTAAGTAGATTAAAAAACTGCAAAACTGCTAGAATCATCTCACAACAGATAAAAACTTGTTGCTTTAATTAAAACAATAAGTTTCTCAAGAAAAAAACTGATGAGCTTGTCAGCAGGTAAGGGGCGTTTACCTTCGGGACAAATTGAGGTTTGTTGATTGGTCAGTTATGACACGTCTTCTGGGTTGATTGACAGGTCGTCCTGTCGAGGATCCAACTTTAAAAAACAAAAAAAAACAAAAAACAAGAACAACCAAAACCACGAGAGCTGCAGCGGCCACGCTGGAGGCAGGGCGGCCCAAATGCAGTGGAAACACAGCAGTCTCTCTGTGCAGCAAAAAGCTCCAAGTAAAGCAGGAGATAACCATTTTGCTTGTGCCCTCACTGCCTGGGCCCCTTATTTGAGATCGTGGGCCCCTGGGCACTTGCCCAGTTGCCCATATGGTTAATCCGGCCTTGCTTTCAACTTGAGTTCCTTGTTTCAGTCTCCATTTTGGGGTCCACTCCTGGTAAACCTGACACGTGTGATGTCATGATGTTATGAGATCTCACAACACGGGATAGTGCTCAGAGTATGACTTGTGAATGACCTCCAGCTGCTACCACGTCAAAATCTGTAAAACTGACGGAGTTAAAGTCATTTTTTTGTGTTGACTAATGACGACTAGTTGTGGTGGCCATCTTTAATTGGCATGACTCCAGTTCAGTGGTTCATGAAATATTTAGCTAACAAATAAACAGTGTTGATGGCCAAAGTTAAGGCCAAAGTTTTAATATATTGCATTACATAATACTGTATATATTAAAAATATTACTCAAATGTGCAGTGTTCAATCTAAGCATTAGGGATGATGTTCATCCACTACAACAACAAATTTTAGCTTGCAATCATTAAAATTAGCTGAATTATAGCCATGTATGTGCTGGCTAATGTTATTTAGATGTGTCAGCCATTTTGAAAGGGGTTGTAGATGAGCAGCCAATAATTACTTTTTAAGAGTCTCATTGAAATTGATCTACTGGTTTGTGGCAAATGAACACAGACACACAAATTGTACCTTCTCTTACCACTGACAGCAGGGAAAAAAGTGATCTTTTGAAGTTAAATTTAGTTTTTTACATAATTTGTGAAGGGCCTCTTATAAAACAAATACATCAGGAAGTCTTCTGAAGTAAAAGAAGGCTTTTGATATGGCGTGAACGATGCTACCCCAGAGAGTTTAATAAAAGTAAATACAAACAAGTGAAACTAATATCAGTAATACAATTGGTTCTTTTTAGTTCACTATTTCATGATTATCATTCAATTAACATAGTGGGTTTTCCAACAGATGCATGCTTAGAAAGACTTTCTTCCTTTTCTCATTTTTTTATTGGCAGTCAGTATTTCTTAGTTTATTTTGCCTTTATTGAATTGTAACCAAGAACAAGCTCTTCTTACATAACTGATAAGAAATGCAGGATTTTTTTTAGATTTCAGAAGGGACTAGTAGACAATTATTTGTTTTGTAATATCTCTCTTCTGTTGTTATAAAATGTCTTATTCAAAACAAACTTCTAGCAACAAAAAAAGTTGGTTCATGTCATATTTCAGAATCAGAATCAACTTTATTGTCATTGCACAATTAAGCACAGTGAAAATAAAGTGCTATGTGTTGTCATCATTTTATGTTCCCATACATAGACAAAATTGGCTCTCTACATTTAATCCATTGCACCTGGGATACACCCAGGTGGAGCAGTGGGCAGCCATGTAAGTGCCCGGGAGCAATTCGGGATTAGGTGTCTTGCTCAGAGACACAAGATGTGCAATAACTGGGGATCGAACCCAGAACCTTCGGGTCCTGAGTTGGCTGCCCTGCTCCTACACCATCTCAGCCCCTATAAATAAAAATGTAAATAAATAGAACATAAATACATTTCAGTGCAACTGTCCAAGATGTAGGTGCACGGAGGCTGCATGTGAAGCGCTGCCCTTGTTGCTGAGATAAGAAAAGGGAAGAAAAACACGAAGAAAGAAGGTATAAATAAAAATCTTTCACATTGTCTCCTTGACACACAGGGCACAATGTAAGGTAGCAAAAAAACTGCCTCAGCACAAAAAGCAACGTAGATAGACACAAGACATTTTGCAGGGGAGCAGGCTGATGAAGGCAGTTAGATTGTCCGTGAACACTGCCAGATGGTTCCATAGTCCTGATAAAGATGGCACAGTATATATCAGCCAGTTCAACTCTGATAAGGGTCCACAGATGATCTCAGGGTGGGAGAGTCAGAGCAGAGCTTCATGATTTACATATCTTCCAGGAATAATTTGAAATAAGTTGGCCCGGCCATGGCCAAGCAGGGAAGCCAGTTTCAGATAAACAACAATTGCTTTTAGGGTCGGCTCTACTGATGTCACATCTGCCTTCATAGTTCCACTGGCACATTCAATGGCCAATCCAAACAGCCATATTTGTGGTCATTCTGCCGGTCCATGCTTGTAGCCTTCTCCTAAGTTAATTCCTTCATGTCAGTGCCAGGCTCACAAAGCATATGAGTCTGAGCACTCAAAGCACAGTACAATCCTTCACATATTGGCAGCATCACCATTGCCAAAACTGCTGCTGACATCTTCCTAATGTGTCAATATCCCTGGTTCTTTCCAATTCCAAAAAGCAGATAATCCTGTTGTTAGTAATCCATTTATGTATGCGTCTTCATCCTCCCCAATGGACACATGGACATACACATCATCTTCCCTTCACCCTAGGAATCCATGATACGTATATCCAGCTGCATGTTGTCCTTTCAGGGCATGCGAGTTCTCCTTCACCCTGTCTTCTCATTGAGAAAATGTTATCAACTGCATTGAGAGATCAGCTGATCAGATTCATAACTAGCCATTCGGAAGATGTGTAAAGAGGAGCTCTGAGAAAGATTCACAGCACAAGAGCAAAGGCAGGACAGGGAAAAAAAAGTGTCCATCATCATCGAGAGCAAGTCAGAAAGAAAAAAATAAATTATATATATGTACAGTTTTACTAAAAAAAATACCACTTGTTGCTTTTTGCCTATTTCTTTATTATTGAGGTGAGCATATGGAGCCAAAAGGTGCCACGACTAACAGCTTTCAGTCAGTCTTAGAAAATATCAAATGTTCCTCTTGTTGTTTAACTTCACAGCTTTATAGATTTGACACTGAGAGGCTAAACACTAGAGCGCTTGGTTTTCAATCTCTCTCTGACAGAAAATGTGAAAGTGAGAGAAAGACTTGCAGCTATATGAAGACCGGAGAGCATGTGAGAATAAATGAAAGACTGATTATCAGCTTTTTGTAGCACCACACAGAAATCTTGTTATTATGACTCACATGTAGAAATACACGTGGAGTCTGATAATGTTTGACGTGGAAAAACAAAAAAGAAAACTGTGGTAAATCCATCCAGTGTTGGCAGAGATGAACTGATGGAAGGATGATGGAATAATAAACAAAGGCAGCAGACACAAAAAAGAGACAAAGAATGATTAAATTCAGCTCTAAGTAAGATGTGAACTGGGCTATGGAGCCAAACCAAATGAATAATAGACAGATAAGGAAAGGCGAGACAAAAATTGAACAGAAGCAATGAAAAGAGAAGTGATAATGACTTAGACTGACAATGAAGATGACATTGGAAAGAAAGGAGAAGCCACAGTACCAAAAAATTGAACAATTAATGCCAAGGTTAATAAAGGCTGCACCAGAAACAACATACTTATTTCTTTATTTATTCATATTTTACTTTTGATGCTACTAAGATGAGTCACTTTAATATGGTGCTAATTCACTAAGATTTACAGCCTTAAAGCAACAGTTCACATGTTTGGAAGTAGTGTTCACTGAAAGGGTTATAAACAATATCTTACCTGTTATAGATACCTTTTTGAACAATTTCAATTTATTTCTGACTGGACTGTCAATCTAGTCCCTGTAGGGCCAAGAACAATGCAAATTTGTACCATATATTAACAACTCTTGTTTTGACTTGTTTTAAATAATGTTTTATGCAAACACTGTTTTATAAGTCTTTGTATTGTTACCAATGTTACATTACAAGGTTAATCCTGTCACAGTGTGAAATTTCCTTATTTATGTTCTCACTTATAAGCTTTTAGGTATTTCAGATAATTATTTTGGTCTATTGTTCTCCTCGGTGTATTTCCTCTGTCTGTGTTTAGCTCCCTCATTCCATGTGTTCCCCATCATGCGACCCCCATGACCCAAAATGGAAGAAGCGGGTAAAGATAATGGATGGATGGATGGATGGATGGATGGATGGATGGATGATGGATGGATGGATGGATGGATTGATAAAGTATTTATTGAGAATGACTCTCAGCTATTACCACACCAAGTTTTAGTTCTGTTTCTGTAAAATTGTTTAAACCATTTTTTTATTTCCTAATGTTGACTCGCTGTGGCAGCCATCTTGAAATAAGTTGACTCTAAATGATAACCAGTTGGCAGTACATCAAATGGCTAGTCTTTGAATGCATCATTAAAACTAATCCTTGGTTACATAAGATATTTTGCTAACAGACAGACACATGAAACACACAATAATCAAAGAAATGTCTTTTTTTAATTTCATGATCTCATTTTTAGTCATAATCTAGTGCTTTTATTCAACTTCTGCTACTGTACTGCATTTGTTCATTTGTATGTTCCTTTAGATGAATTGTTGAGTATTTCAGAAACAGCAAAAGACTTCTGATAAAAATCATACAGATCTTCATGCAAACGAGCTGCTTTTTGCTCTTTGAATGGTGTAACTTTTTCAAGTAATGCACAAGTGAAAGGTCATTTTAATTGCAGATAAGTTCACTTTTCCAACAACTGTTCAAAAATTTTCAACAATTTTTAATCAATCTTGTCAAGCAGGCGAAGAAAAAGAGCTAAATAAACCTATTCAACTGTACTTGAACAGCTCGGCACAGACATACAGTTTTATGTGAAAACAAAGTTAGATGAAAATGGAGGAAACAATAAAAAGTTTGCTCATTAACAGGTGTACTGAGATTCCACTGAAAGATCACAGTGAGGTAAACAGAATGCAAAGTTTTTCTGTGCAACAAAATATATCTGATATGTATGTTTACAATTAAAGAGCACTACAATATTAATGTGTAGGTTTTTGTGCATGCATTCGACATACTAGTGATTACCAAATTAATTCTTATGTGGACCCTAATCAATTGATACATTTCAATAGAATCAATATTTTTTTATTTGCGCATGATTTCTAACACGTGATAGAAATCATGCGCTAATAAAAAATATTGATTTTAGGTGGCACATTCTAAATATTGGTTTTAGGTGGCACAGCTTTTGTGGCATTTATGGTAATGAGCGCCTTGCTTCTCTCTGCAGGCTTTGTGCTGCAGGGAGATGCCTCCTACACACACCAGCACATCTGCACAGCTGTTAAAAAAATTAACAAAATAAAAAGTCGTAAGAGAAATTAAAGGTTTTCATTCAGGCTGGATTGACTCTTGCGCATTCATTCTTCCTGTGGAGATTTTAAAACCCATCAGCCTGATTCAGAGACAGAGGCCAATATTAAAGTCTGCAATGTGTTACTCCAAAATTAAACACAAATTACTTCAGTGATAAATACTTCTAAAAGCTGACCTGAGGGCTCAGAAAATCAAGGATTTAAAAAAAAAAAAAAAAAATGACGGCTAATTTAGAACAAGTGAACTGAGCAGAACATTTGTGTATTTTAAACCATTTTTTGTACTGCAGATATGAAGTATGGCATATAATTTGAAAATGATTTCATGTAATCATGCACGCTCAACAAATACATTGCTTTTACCATGGTATGCAGAGAATGTAATGTAAAACATCATTATAACATGAGCAAATGCCTCTGGACAGCATTTGATATGACTGAGCGAAAATTACTGTTACACCCTACAGATCACCCATCGGTTATTGTACTAGCAACAGATAATGGACTCTTTCCCCTCTGTCTGTGTTGCTTGATTTGCCTCTCCCAGCTTGTTCTTATGCATGTGTCTGTCTGGCTTTCCTTCTCTACGGTCACTAGCCAACAGCTTGTGCAACACACTTCAGTGGGTTTGCAAGACAGTCAATCTATATTTCAGCGTAGAAACATAACACAACAGTGAGGCGTGAGATGGGAACAGACAGAACACACCAGAGCAACGTAAAGTTTTTGTTCCAATCTTATTTGAACAGAAAGTTTTTAATGCTTTTGAGAGCACTGAGATGAAGATGAGCGTAGTTTAAAACTTTTCAAGGGCCATCTTGTGTGTCACATTTAACTGAGCCCTTGATTGACTCTTTTCATACATTTGGATATGACTAAAATGGTTAGGAATTTAAATTATCCTGCAGCAAGTTATCGCTCATCAACTATGCTACATATGTATATTTTTATTTGTCAGGGCGCTGATTCACCAAAGGTTTGAGAGATTTTTGCAACTGCAGCACAAGAGCTGCCCAGAAATTGAACATCTAACACTAAAGCACCTAAAACTGCACTGTTAACCGAACAGTGTCTGCACTGGCACAATTTGTCTACATTTGACTGACATGATAAAATTTCCTTTAGAATTTTTTTTTTTTAAAGTATTTCCATAAATACCTGCCAGGGTAAAAACCCTAATAAAGACAATAAATAGCTATGTTAGATATTGTCTATGTTTCAGGAGCTGGTTGTATTTATACTGTATCTCTGGAAAGGAAACTGAGGATGAAGAGCATTGTGCTGCAATGCTGCCTACCCCAAAAAGGCCAGACTAGAATCATTTATTGGCTCTCTCAGTTTTGAGAGTGAGGCATTGTTGATTCAACAAATAAATTGTCAACATTTGTAAACTTCTATTGTTGCTGCTTTACATTCAAAGTATAAAATCATACAATTACAAAACCTTGCGCCAAACGGTTTCATATCCAGGGGTTAATCAATAAAACAAATGTGAAACTATAAAGATATTAAATGTGAAACCATGTGATATTCTCATGGCCTCTGTTAATGGACAGTTGTCTACATTGGTCCTGTTAGACCTCAGTGCTGCATTTGGTACAGTTGATCACAATATTCTACTACGGAGACTTGAATATGATGTTGAGATTACAGGAACAACCCTAAAAGAGTTCAAATCATATCTATCTGATAGATTCCAATTTGCAAATGTAAACAATGAATCTTCTTCTTACACCAAAGTTAGTCATGGAGTTCATCAAGGTTCAGTGCTTGGACATATACTCTTATATATCCTTCCATTAGGTAGTTATTAAACAACACGGGGTAAATTTTCATTGGTATGCTGATGATACAAAAATATGTTTGTCCATGAATCCAAATAAATCCAATCAGGTACTAAGATACAAGCATGTCTTGAATACATAAAAACCGGGATGACCCTAAATTTTCAGTTTATAAACTCAGACAAGACTGAGGTTTTGGTTTTTGGACCTGGGCATCTTAAGAACAAATTTTGCAATATTTCACTTACTCTGGATGGCATTAATCTGGCCTCCAGTTCTAAAGTTAAAAATCTTGATGTTACTTTTGATCAGGACACGTGTTTTTACCCCAATATTAAAAACATTACCAGAACTGCTTTTTCCCACCTGAGTAATATCACTAAAACTAGAAACATCATATCTAAAACCGATGCAGAAAAACGGGTTCATGCATTTCTCATGTTTTGACTGGACTATTGCAATGGTTTATTATCTGGGTGCCCAAATACTTCTTTTAAAGTCTTCAGTTTATCCAAAATGCTGCTGCCAGAGTCTTAACTGGAGTCGTAGGAGAGATATGTCTCCAGTTTTATCTGCTCTCCATTGGCTCCCTGTCAAATCCAGAATTGAATTAAAAATCTTACTTCTAACCTGCAAAGCTCTCAATAACTTCCATCTTATATTTGAGATCTTATTCTTCCATATTTTCCAAACAGAGCACTTCGCTGACTGGAGGTTTACTCGTGGTTCCTAGAGTTTCCAAAAGCAGAATGGGAGGAAGATCTTTCAGTTATCAGGCTCTTCTCTTGAGGAACCGACTTCCAGTTTCTGTCCATGAGGCTGACACATTGTCCAGTTTTAAGACTGGACTTAAGACTTTACTTTTTGATCAATCTTATAGTTATTGTTATGCTGCCTTAAGCTTAGAATACTGGAGAACAAGTTGACCACATTTCTTCAAATTAATAGTTTGCATTTGAAATTATTTCCATATTAACGTGATTCTTGATCTGCCATTGTGTAGCTGTTCCTCCTTCTCGTCCTTTCAGTACCAGCTGGTTGAAGCAAGTGGCTGCTTGTCCTGAGCCTGGTTCTACTGGATGTTTCTTCCTCATGAGCAGCATTCTACAACCTTTACAATCAAAAGAGCCATTTGTATGCCTTTGTTCACTAAATTAAATGTGTCCAGAGCCGCAACAACATGTTACAACTGTGATTATCAACTGGTGACCCATGAGCCACTTTTAGGTATGTTGGAGGGGGCTTTTGTGGCCAGTAGGGGTGACATTAGAAAGCTAAAAATAACTAATGATTTTTAACGTTTATTGATATTTTTTACAATTTAATACAAATGAAAATACCAGATTCTTATGAAGAGTTATCAACGTATGGTGTGGACTGGGGTGTTAAAAAAAATCTATGAACTATGCAAACATATGTAATTTTCTAAATTGTGAAAAAACTAAGTAGAAAGTATAAACTTAAAGTGAGTATGTTTTACTCCTTCTAGTATTCACATGTTTGCTAAATAAATGATAGGAAAACAGCTAAAACTAGCCCCTTTTTGTTGTTGTTTGTATAACAACCAATAAAATTCAGTTTTATGTCAGTTTTGGTCAAAGCTTGAAAGAGCCGCTGTAGAGGGACCAAAGAGCCACACGTGGCTCCAGAGCCACAGGTTGCAGACCTCTGTTCATGAGGGAGTTTTTCCTTTCCTCTGTCGCCTTCTTGCTTGCTCAGGATGAGAGTCTGTGATGGAACTAAACTCATAGCAGTCTGCTCCTCAGATAAATAACATTATTAACTGACTTTTTATGTATGTGAATGTTTCTGTTCAGTGTGCTCTGAGATGACTTCTGTTGTGACTTGTAAAAACTGAATTGAACTGAAACAACAGCTTCAAGAAAAATTTATTTTATTTTAACCTACTTCTCCTGATTTTTAAAATAATTTTATGAGTTACCTCAGTATTGTCCATAACTGTGTGTGTTCTATTAGTCCAGGAGTGGTGAAGACGTGTTGTATTTTTTTTACAACTCACAGCTGTGAGTGGTTCCCACAGCTGTTCAGGGGCAAACTTCAGCATCTGGGGACATGTTTCAATAGGTGATGTGCGGCTGCTTTTTTGCCACTTTAACAGGAAATACAGTTTAGTGTAAAAACAAAGAAAAGCAGGTGTTTGGGTTACAAAAAGGCTTAATCAAAAAAGGCCAATAAAGCCAATTTGCCTGAAATTAGTGAAGTTTGAGCCAAGAACCCTTGGTGATATGTGACAGCAGGCTTTTACTCAATCCAATGTAACCTATAGAAGTTTTTAGTGGATTGAATTTAATATTATTTTCATTGTAACACTGTGGTCATCCACTGTGCCAGCTTACCAGCCAGTCTGCCTTGGTTTTTGAAGTGTGACTATTGATGGGTCTTTCTTTAAATCCATAAATTTCTATGTGTGTGTTCATGTGTATTTGTGAAGGGACAAATGGTAAAAGGCTTGGACTAACAAGTGGCAATGGCAGCCATTTTATCACATGTCATTTTATCACGTGTCATTCTAAGTGGCAGTGAAAGTTTGCAACTTAGCAAGTTTGCCTCTTGAGAGTTTCTTGAGATTGAAGATAAAACAATAAAAAAAATAAAAATAAAAAAAAAAGCCAAATCCATACTTATGTTTTTGGCTATTTACAAGATTTTCATTAGGTCTAATTTGATCCCACACTCTAAACTGTCCCTAGGTGTCTAAAAAAGCTAAGTCTGGTCCTCTGGACATTCAAAAAAACAAAGCAATACAAAACAAAAAAGTAGAAACGGTCCCAACAACATAAAAAAAAAATGTGGGTGGAAAAAGGTGAAACACCCACACCTGCCTCCACTCTCATTCACCCCACTCTGGGCCCCTGAGCAAGGCCCTTAACCCCCACCATCTGCTCCCTAACAGGTCTCTCTTGAAAATAGGTTCTCGTGGCTCAATGAGACTAACCTGGATAAATAAAGGATAAGTGAAAAAAAAAAAAAAAAAACTATACTGCATGGTCCTGCTAAGGTCAGGCACTGTAAAATATTAACCAAAAACCACTATTTGCACTTGAATGTAAATATTTGATTTTCACTTTTGTTCATTTTAGTCAATGAACAGAGAATGAATGGATCCTTTAGAACAACTCTGAACAATGCATGCACACATTGGAGGTTTGTTGCTTTGTCATATATTTGTACAGTGGTCCCTCACTATATTGCGGTTCACTTTTTGTGTATTCACTATATCTCATTTATTTAAACCCAGTTATTTTATATTGTGTGCTATACATTCATCTCATTGTGATCATCTTTATCGTGATCACCAAAGTGTTTAAGAGCACATGGAGTGTTTATTAGAGGTTAATAAAGCCTTAAAAATATAAATACAGTGTTTGCCCTATCATTATACAAGCAGGGCGCCTCGCCCACCAAATGGAACTGCACGTTGAACCGAAACCCCGCCCCCTCCCTCTGCACTGACGTAGCGCTAAGCTAGCTGTGTGCGATACAGGCATGCTAGCTTAACAGTGGGCAGCTCAGACGTCTCTCCACCACCTGACACCCCCTGACAAAATCACGGGCACCCCGCCCCACACCATGGCAAGTTATCGAGGAAAAACACTGTTATAAATAATATATAACTCTGCTACTTCTCAGATTTTCACCTACTGCGGGGGTCACTGGAACGTAACCCCCATGACTGTATTTGTTGCATCTCTTCTGTTGTGTTTTGTTTTGATGTGCGTGTGTGATATTTACATGCTTGCTTTTGATTTCTAGTCTCCTCGTCTCTTTCTTCCTGTTGTAACCAACTTTACTCTTGGGGTTTGAGGCTCTGAGATCTGTGCAGCATCTCGAGACAATTTTGATTGTTATTGGATCTATATATGAATAATAAAACCAGAATGGCCTACATAAAACTACACAGAGCAGGAGTGTTTTCAAGCTCAAACGTGGGTGATACAGTATTTTACAGATACATCACGTCTTCGTGTATGGTCAGAAGGAACGGCGTTGTCTCATTTGTGATTTTTACCTCCGTCGTTGTCCTTGACGTCACTGCAGGCAGTTTCCATTGAGGTGTCGCAGCCAGTGCCCCTCCAGCCCAGCTGGCACACACAGTACCAGCCATTGTTACCCAGAGTGCACCTACCGTTGCCATTGCACAAACCAGGGCAGCCCTCTGTGACAAAATAAGATAAAAACAAAAGTTAACAAACAAGTATTATTAAGCTTCAGTTATGAATGCATGTTGTTTGTGCACACAAAATACTTTTTTTAACGATGTGGGCTGGCTGATGATGATGGTCCTTTGCTAATCTTTCTTTTCTGGCGTCAATAAACTAAAGTCATGTAAAGATTTTAAATGGATGGGAGCAGCTATAATGACCCTGAGCTAAAGTTGATTAATTTGATACAGCTTTTGTGAAGCTTTAATATCCCTTCGCCGTAAAAGCAGATAAAAGAGATCTTCTAAATCAATATTCACTTATTACTACAGTAGATTAGCCTGTACCTATGTGACTGCAGCTGTGTGTTGAGAGCAGTGGTGTGTATCCTGGTATTTTGTCAGACAATTGGATCATTTTTATGCAATTTAGGATTTTAATCTTTTTTTTTTTTTCTCCGAATGCAGTGTTACAACTATTGACTTCTGCAAAAAAAAAAAGTGTGCTACCAAAAAAATGCTTGTTCTCATACTTTTCCTAGCAATCAAACAGATTAGGCCCTAAAGGCAGAGAGCATCCTCCGTCATAAACAGTGGCAGAAAGCTCGATAAAGCAGTTCGGTCTGAAAGGTTTTGGCTCTGTTGTTTAAAGCAGAGGTCACCCAACTGTATTTCTGGGCTTTGCAACCCCGGGGGATCTAAAGCAGGCTAGAAGAGAATGACAGGTGAAACACTTCATTGTTTTCTCTTTGGATAGGTCTTCACAAGGGCACAGAACTGAGGATTATCTAGCCAATTTTTTCCACCCCCCGTTTGACATTTATCTGATACATTATGATATTTATCCCCTCGCGAAGGCAGAGGGTAAAATCTACAGATATCAAACGCACAAGTCTGTCACAGATTGTGTTGTTAGCAGGCTGCTTTGATAGAGAGAAAGCTAAGCTGACCCATTTTTATCACCGAAAGAGACGGGAGCAGCTGTCTCTACTGTATGTTCTTACATCACACAGATAAAACAGGACTGGGGGGGAATGGAAGAGGAGGACAAGAGGAGAGGCAGGTGGGGTGCATAAACAAATGTTTAGAAAGTAGACGAGCCAATTGATTGGATGATCCATAAAGAAGATGGTATTATACTGTATAACTTGTAACTCACAGTAATGGCCTCAACAGTAATATGTGCTGTAGATTATTCTGGATGTTTTGTGCCTGTTTTGCTAATTGCACTACTAATATTGTTTAAAAATGTTGACAACGAATTAACTGCATACTCTTTCTTTAAAAAAATGCATAAAAGAGCAAATCTTTTCCTTAAAAAGCGTCTGCTCTTAAAGGTTAAAAACCCTTGTAACTCTCCTCGTACAATTTGATCTAGTTTCCCATTTATTGAACAAATGCACAAAATATCTCTGGCTAGTCCAGCGAAGATGAGACAGCTATGTCGCTCATAATGTTTGTTATAAGGATAAATAGAGATCCACTTTCAGTTTGGCACCATTTCAGATTAATTGGCAGTAGTTTCAGAGAGAAGCCCCTGCAGAGCCCTTCCCAAGCCGGACTAAAACAGCTCCAGACGTGAGGCTGCAAATGTTCGAAGTACTCCTCTGGCAGCTTCTCTTTATGCCAGGTGGTCTATAACCAAGAACACAGTGAGATTGGAGGGGTGGGGGGGGTTGCTTGTGGCAGACAGACAGGGTTGCAGCAAAGCCTCCATCTCTGCTTGCCTTGCGCCAACCAGACCATGAACTCTTTTAATTAGAGTGGATGCAGACTCAGCACCTATCAGGCCCTGCACAGAGCTGCTGTACACTCATCTATAATTCATGGCACAAGTTATGAATCCTTTTCCCCAACATCCCCCAACAGAGAAAGCAAGGATGCACACAGACCAAACAATAATGTTAAGAAAGCAGCTCAAGTTGACTCAACAGGTGTGAAGGTGCTAAGTGGAGGTTACTATGAGACAATATGGTAAAAAAAAAAAGGTGATGAGAAGTGAGATCTGTAGAATGACTTGCATAGGGTTGTATCTTATTGGGCTGTGACTGTTAGGGACTATTTGGCAACTCACAATTGTGAGAAAAAAGGGGGACTCTTCATTTGCAATAGTACTGAGCTCTAAATATTTGAAAGCAAATGATCAGCATGTTTGAACAGTCAGTTTTGGGGAAGAAAAAAAAAATCATAGCTCATTTTTGTGAGCATCACTTGCAAAACTGCATACAAGTGTTTCAATTCAATTTAGTTCATTTATTTAGCACCAAGCCACAACATAAGTTATCTCAGGACACTGAACAGAAACATTCACATACATCATAAATGCCAATTAGTAAAGTTATATATCCAAGGAAGGAAGGAGGCCAAATGAGCCTCCTCTGTAGGGTGACTGGGAGATGCAGTGAAGAGCTGTCATCCGGAGGGAGTTGAGTTGAGCAGATGCTCCTCTTCATCAAAAGGTATCTACTGAGGTGGTTCAGGCATCTAATTCAAATGCCCCATGCACTTTTATTTGGAGGTTTCCCAGGCATGTCTAACTGGGAGGAGACGCAATTTACTGGGGGGCGTTATAGTACATATCCTCTTTGGCGTGGGAACACTTTAGGATTGCCCAGGAAGAGTTGGAGAGTGTCACTGAGGAGAAAACATCTGGGTTTTCCCTCCTACATCTGTTGCCTCCAGACCCGATCATGAATACGTGCCAGAGGATGGATGGATGGTAGTTTTCAGAGCTGGAATTGTTCTCTGTCGGAGAAGTGCACTCTTGCAAGTGTCACTGTACACCCCCTCTAATTCTGGAGACCGATTTGCGATGCTCATAAAAACACTAAAATTGTTTTAAATGTCCAAAATGATTCTGGGCCTTTGTTGAAAGCCAAACTGTCACAATTTTTTGGAGACATGTTCAAAACCCAAGTGACAGGACTCATTTACGGGAATTGGGAAACCCTGCAAAGGTTGCAAAACATCCTGAAGACGCCTTCGTGTCTACTGTTCATAGACTAGATGCAGCCCAGTGAGATACTGCCTTTGGGACAAGAGGAAGTGTTAGAATCAGTCACTGCAGAAAAAGAGCAGGGTGTGTGTGTTTCTGCGTGATCTTTTTTTTAATGCTGACTGGAGTTACAATGGGTTGAGAGCAAAATACATTGAAGGAGGAATGCCATACCTTTCACTACCTTATCCAGATAGTGAGCTTGAGAGATAAAAGACAAGACATTTAAGGAAGGTTTGAACAGTGTCACTTCCATGAAAGGACAGCAGGGCAATGTGTTAGTTTACATTACAAAAAAGTAAATTTAAATTAAAGAAAAATAGGAAAATTGCAGTCATGAAGCATAACAAGCATGCATTGCGGGCAACACACCAAACATAGTCCAACACAAGAAAAAAGATGGAGATGGAGAGCAAACAAAGGAAAATGTGGAACACAGAGGAAGAGAAAGACAAACGTAAAATTCTTCAGAAAGAACGTTTCAGTCTGTTCCTGTTTATTAAACGCTGGGATCGGCTCAATACCTCCAGGGAGCATTTCAAAAGCACCGTGATTGATGCGCATATTACAATCCTTAAATCTTTTAAGCAATATCGTACTGGATGGAGGTTGGGATGTTCAAGGGAAAAGCTCTTTTAATCTTGACACACATCTGCAGGCCGTGAGGTCACGAGAGGGCCTGTCGAAATGTGGGACCGAACCAGACCTCCTGCACGGGGCCCAGGGTCAACACGGAGCGCTCAGTGATGAAAATTGATTTAAATTGAGATCTTTGGCATGCTAATGGAAGACACAGAGGGATGTTCTTGTTGAACGGTGATCTCAATATGGCCTTTATAAAAGAGCTATCAATAATGTAAGGCCAGCACATGAAACATTCACAAACCGACTCAAGGCTCTGTACTCAGGCAGCACTACTTTGAGACAAATGAGAACACTGTGAAGTAAGGTTCTTTGACAGCTGTCAGCTTTTAGTCATAATCAGTCAGAAGTATGAAGATTTTAACTTTTTTTTTCTGAAATATGAGCGTCATATTTTAGACGTATAGTCTTAGAGTCATTGTGAACATTGCTCTTTCCTGGTGATGTTTTAGCAGCTGCATCACAGAATTGTGAAAGAAATGGGCAACTATGCTGTATTTTTAATCACAAACTCCAGAAGGGCAACAAAAAAAAAGGATGATTATGTTTTTGTCTATGTGCGTAAATTTGTGTTTTTGTCCGCTATTAAAATATCTCGTGAACCACTGGAAATAATTTAGGGAAACTTGCAGAAAGTAATTAGTGGATGCACTTCTGATTAACCTTTGGACACAACTTGATTAAAGATGGCAGCTGCAGCCCCGCTGACTGTGAAAAACACAAAATGTTGCTATAATTCAGTCAATTTTGCAGATCCCTAACATATTTTCGAAGCACTAACTGATTGCTCAGCACCTTTTGAAAAATTTGTCTCAACTAATTGGAGTCCAACTCTATCCGTCTGTAAGCAAAATATCTTATGAATCATTGAATAGGTTTTAATAAAATTTTCAGGAAATATTCAATTCCTGTGCATCTACATACATTTAGATTTCAGTGTTGATCCAAATGAAGATGGCCGCCACAGTAAACACTATTACACAACATTATCTTACACAAAAACAGCTACAAGTCAGTCAGATTTAAAGATATTGAGCTAAAATGTGATATAATGGTAGCTGAGTTATTCATAACAAATATCTTTGAACATGTTTTTCTCAAGGTTTGACCAAATTGTCTTAACACGTCACTATTTCTCAAAATAAGATGATCTTAGTTGAAAACTGGAAGTGAGTGATACAGTTTTCTTTAATAATGCTAGACCTATTTTATAAGTTTTATACACGATTGTGATGTCATGCATTACTTTTCAAACATGTCTTCTGCTGGGAGCATGAGTGAAGGAGCTGAGAGAGTTTTGACCCATGAATTTATAAAGTACAAGGGCTTTCTGTTAAATATATGAGGTGCAAAGGTATGTAAGGTTTTATTAATACATTATCTCACAACTGTACGTTTAGTAAACTCATGCCAAGCCGAGCAAAAGAAACAAAGAGAGCTGACGTGCAAACAGAAACACAAAGTGGCTTCATCCACTTCATATCAGTCATCTTGTGCACTGTTGCTGCTGATGAGTTGAGGTTTGACAAAAACAAAACCAGATATCATTCACTCCTTTAATTGCTTGTTTTTTTTTTTTTAATGATGTCATAAAAAGAGTAACACCTCGGAAAAGTCAGCGTACTCAAAAATGTTTCCATGCTACCTTTTAAGATGCAAGAATTTGAAACTAAACAAACAGAAGTCAACTACTGCATAGTTTTAGTTTTATTTTTTTTAAACCAGGACTACATGAATGTATTTTCAAATTAGTGGAATCTCTAAAATACAGACATAGTTAAAGCTTATTTTAAGTGTTGTGCTGGATTTTAAGAGCTACAATTGCTCTTTGCTTTGCCTAAATAACAATAGAAAAAGCAAAGAAAGGTTAAAAAAAAAAAAATCAACCTAAAAATAATTGGCACCTTAAAGGATTGAATATACAAAAACTTAAAGGGAAACAAGCACTAGTGCAAACACAGAGGGGGGAAAGCAGTGGTTGACCTGCTCACAATGACTCAAACGTCAGCATTTGAACGTAGCAATAAATGGAAAGCGAGCGGAGAAAGAGATGAGGAAAAGGATGAGTAAAAATGAAAAGACACCTTAGCACATTCCCACATTAAAATGCATGAAGGCAAGCCTCAGATCCTTGAGTAAACCTGTTCATGCTTTACCGAGTCGCACAAATTCAATTAAGCATGCTTTCTCCTCCTTTCTCCAACTGGATGCTTCCCCTCACACCCAACGCGTCACACACACACACAGGCAGGGTGGCAGCGTATGTGCCTTTGTCGGCACCACCCACCTCCACCCCAAACCAAACACAGACATACAGCTCCAACCTATCCCCCCCCCCCCCCACCCACACTGAAGCCTCCTCTCGTCCTACCAATAGTGCAGTGTTCTCCGTTCCAGCCCGGGCTGCATTCACATTTGCCATCCTTGCAAGTGCCATGCTCGTTGCAGCGCGGGTGACACGCCCTCTGGTCACACCCGGTGCCCGTCCAGCCGTCGTCACAGCGACAGGTGCCTGAAACGCAAACGCCGTGGCCACCACAGTCGGCTGCACAAATCTCTGTGGGAGACAGGAACACAGAAAAAGGAACAAAAAAAGGAATGGGGGGGAAAGACAGACAGACAGAAAGAAAGAAAGGAGGGGGAGGGCGGCGTTTGGGGAGAATGGGATGGAAAGGGAAGACGAGGCGGTGATGGGACAAGGCAAGAGGGGTGGAAAAAAAAAAAAGACAAATCCAGAAGTTATTGTCAGAGAAAGACGGCCACGCTTCACTACCTTGTCTGATGGCAGCTGAAAAGAAATTCCTGCACCTCATAGGTGCAATCCGTTTTGACAATACAAATCTAATAAGTCCATTACCGAGCCAAGACAAGGTCTGCGGTGGCCTTAGAGCGCCGCTTCTTTTCGTCACCCCTTCCTCTCTTTGTTGACGCACCTTTTTATCCCACAAAGGAGGTAAAGAGAAAGAAACACAGCTGTGGCTGCAGGAATGGACGTAAACTCAGCACTCCATTAAGCAACGCCATTTGGAATAAGCTACAAATGTTATTTCCTGCATTTTCTTTTCTTTAAATACATGCACAGCTCATAGCTTTGGCACATGCTCTGCTGTGGGCTGTGAGGCACAAATCTTTAGAATGAGTTAAGGGCATAGGATTTCAATATGCTGTTTTTATTCTCTTTAAGTGCCGTCTAGCAGAAGAAGGCGTGCGTTCACGGATTGAAGGAAAATGAGAGACGGAGCCACAGTGAAGCCCGGCTGAGGCTATTGTGTGGCAGCTGAAAGACCTCCCTGCTCTGACGGAGCCCAGGACATTAGCCTCGTCTCATGAACTTGAGGGAGAGTAGCCAAAAGCTCAAAGAAACTAAACACTGGCAGATTCTGATTAAAATGTTAACCTCTTTATTAACTATTCTGTAGTTTAAAAAAAAATCCAGGGGGCTTAGTCATATGGGCAATAATAATGGACAATATTATTCTTGGCTTATTAGCCAAGCCAATTCAAATATGACCACAGGGGACCAAACTGGAGGTAAAATCTTTTAACAAGTCAATTACAGCCTTTACAGTGCCCATTTTGTCATTGTTACTAATTAAATTTGAGTGTTTTCAGCCACAAACCATAACATGGCATAAACGGCTTGAAAACCTTTTCAAAATAAAAAGAACAAAATCCTCCCCCACTGATAATTACATATAAGCACAAACTATGCAAATGCTTATTTTACTACTGATTTATTACGTATTCTAGCGGTGTCCAAATAATTGCCTGCAAAGACTTTTGAAGCACAGCGGGTACGCAAACAGAAATTTTCGAGTTATTAGAAGAGCTTGTTGACGACGATGCTCGATCGTGAACCATTAACCAAGGTGCCAGCGTTCCACTCTCTCTCAAGGCAACGTCAAATTAAACGCAAGGTGCTAATGAACGAAAAGCAACATCCAGAGATCTTAGCACATGCGTTAAAGAACAGAAAGTCTCTTGCTGTTCATTTCTCAGCATCATTATAATTATAAAGGTCTGGGGGGGGGGGGGGGGGGGACGGAAACTGAGTTTTAAAAAATTTTGGAGCAAAAGGGAAATAACATGATTAAGATGCAATTACAGCTCACAGGTAAAACGCTCATTATCTTTGGCCAAAGGAGTCCACTGTGAGAAATACCCCATTTTTATAATGGCCATTCCCATTTGCAGCAGTGGACCGTGCAAACAAACTTTCCTCGAGGTGGGGGACTGACAAAAATGGCATTAGAGCGCTCATTTTAAAGGACATAAAGCATCAGGTCTGGTTTTATAGCTACTAAACGTATTACTACATACTGTGCACATGTTGGTTGACTTTTCCAAAGCCACATGAGAAAATGAGCTTATGATGTAAAAAGTATTGAGTAGGTGGGATCAAATAACTCCAAAATACGTTGAAAGCTTCTCACATTTTACCCCCACACGTCTGTAAGGATGCCAGCTCCGGGACTCCAACACATATCATGGCTTACGGTTGTATTAGAGCACAGAGAGCTCTACAATGAACAGGATAAAGGAGGATAAAGAGCTAACTCATCATCATTTATGGAGCTTTCTCTCTGCAAGGCAAATTCAGTCTAACTGCCCATTTCCTTCCAAATCCTTGGGATTACCTAATAGGTCATTGTGTCTGCTTGACGTGCAAACGGGATCCGTGGATCAAAGAGGCTGCTGTGCTAAAACAGTCACTCCAGAAATGTTTTGCAAGAATATAAACCCGTGTCTGGAAACACACACAAAAAAAAAGAGTCTAAAAAAATCTGCACCTGTATTAGCTTCAACAAGAAGCTGAGCTGACGTGCTGATTATTAACACATCAGCAGTCTGTTGAAACGGAGCTATCAGAAGCCATAATCTGCCGACAACAATAGACTGCAAATAAGGGCTCGCGTGAACCTTTATTCATGTGTAAAACTGGAAAGTTCTTCAGCCGCAGTGCAAAGAAAAAAAGAAAATCCTTTAACTTTTGCATCTGCAGAGACTGGGAGTCATTGCTGACGGATAACTACATTTGACAGCTCTATAACAATGTATAAGTGAGTTCACTGAGGTTTTCAGTAAAATTCATCTTTATTAAACATGAGCAAGCTGGCTGTCGGAGCTGAGCCCACGTTTTACTGGCTTTTCTTTGTCATTTGAGCTCCATGTTGGAATATTCTAGCTTTAAAACTATATCTTCCACTCATCTTTATCTGACTACCAGGAGAGAAGTCTCCCTATGGACATAATGAACACAATGGGAACAGTCCTCCAGAGCAGAGGGGGAGAAAAAAACCCTCAACTATTATTAGCTGTGAACCTTGCACAAAAGTGTAGAGAGGAAGAATTCAAGAAAGAGCATTATGTTGAATCATAGTCCGGGGCTTTGCATCTTTTCCTCTTTCAGCTGTCACCTATCCATGCAGAAACTGGGGAGTGAGCCATTTATAAAAGAATCAAATTAAGAGGAAAATCGTCAAAAATGTGATTACAGGTCGTGTACGTCCAACTGAAAACTGATTAAACACATTTATGCTTGTGTGGGAGCCATTTCTTTTATATATTTTGGAAAAATCTCACTAATGCTCATGCCTCTGATGAGGAAAGCAATGAACAAAATTGATCAAAACAATGTGATTTTACAAATAACTTGTCAGATAGTTCAATTATGATGCATGTTGTTAATGTTAGCCGTCAGTTGTGGCACATTTTACTTTCTGAAGAGACAAGAAATTAGACAAAAAATTAACCAAATTTGATTGCTAGCTGTTACCTCTGACTGATTATTGATGATAATCGCTGAAGCAGGAACGCCAAGTAAGAAAATCACACGCGTTAACTTCAGATTGAAGCCTAGTAATTACTAAAATTACATGTAATCAGGCAGAGGAACTGCATTCATTTGACCGAGGTGGTAAAATCAATA
>JARVLU010001196.1:33457284-33467464 GCA_031762415.1 Simpsonichthys santanae | reverse complement strand
GTGTGTGTGTGTGTGTGTGTGTGTGTGTGTGTGTGTGTGTGTGTGTGTGTGTGTGTGTGTGTGTGTGTGTATATGTAAGCATCGCACCGCCCTATAAGTCGCATTAGTCCAAATATGTCTAACAAAGTGGTCAAATCCATAAATACGTCGCTTCGCCGTATACGTCACATCTATTACGCATCACCGCTATCCATTAGCTGTTACCCACTTCTTCCTTTTTGGGCCATGGGGGTCACTGGTGCCCATATCCAGCAGGCACAGTGCAAGTCACAAGTCCATCACAGGGCTAATGTGACTGTTGTTATACTCAAACTTTGTATTGTTACTATTAAATATGAATAATAAAGTACCATTCATACATAAATCAGATTTAAAAAATAAGTTTTTACAAATGCTCAAATAAATTTTCTTCTAGTAGCCTGTGGTAACTTGGCTTTTTTTGTCTTTTAACATTTTCAGCAACTAACAGTGAGGACCATTAAAACAAAGAAACTATTTATACCCTGGTGAGCTTGATTTTAAACTGCCATCCAGGAAAACCAGCTGGAAAAAAAAACTCTACCAGGCATTCCCTTCATTACAATAATACTTGACAGTCCCACTTCACACGAGAGCCTCCTATTGAGAAATGTGTTGGAGAAGTGAATGTTGATTAATATGAAATAAATAGAGCTCAGGGCTGAAGTGGAGGAGCTATGAAGCCTGCACATGGGAGCCTGGATGTAATTTTGCTTTTTCTAACGTGATTATAATTACACTGCTGTTTAAACTCATCAGCTTCCTCTGTTAGATTACTAATATTACACGGACAACCAGAATCAGCTCTTTTCTCTTGTTTGCCACGGAGCTCATGTTCATCACAAAGTTAGGCCTTTACTGCAAGCGGGAATTTTTTTTTTTAATATTTATTTTGTTGCTTTGCTCTTTGGTCGCCCTGTGGTGAAATAATATGGAGCAGGCAACATGAAAAGCTGAGCTCACTGGCAGAAGCGTCCACTCATTCTCAAAGATGCCAACAATGCTTAGGAGATGGGCTCAACAGCACCTTGTTTCCAGAGGGATGTTGCTGTTGAGCAGCCAGTTGTCCTGAGCGCTGCCGGAGTCTTGAGCGCTGGCCGGACCCTCGGGGGGAGCAGAGCTGTCTGTGGGCGCAGGACTCGGGTTGCTCCGTGAAGTGTAGTTGCTCCTGTTCAGCGAGTTAACAGAGGCCGCATGGTGCTGATGGTTGGGGGAGTGAGAGTGGGAGAGAGGGAGAGGAGGCGTCCGCAGACGAGAATGGTTTTGAAAGACGGCGTCTGAAAGTAAAAAGAGAAAATTATTCAAAAATGTAAAGCAAACAGTATTAAAAAAGACAAAAAGTGTACTTGAGGGTACTTGAGGTGATTTTTATTATTTTTCTCCCGAGTTTGCCCGGGACAGATGTAGTTTGTTTGCTTCAAGAGCTGAAGTACAGCTGATCTAAGGTCACACCATTTGATGGTTTTTATGATGTGAACATTTGTGTGTTTGTATGCTTTCAAGCTGTTTAAGAAAAAAAAAATCTTATTTTGTTTTGAAAATGTCCAAATGGCAGGCCTCAACTTTGGCATTAGCACTGAGCACCAGGCTTCTATGATATTCTGTCCTTGCACTCTAGCAACAATACAATTTTCTCAAAAGCAGAAACAATATCTTACATTTACTGACGCAGATAATACTGAAGCACTGTTTGGTTTTATAATTAAAACCATGACGTGATAGCAGATGAGGGAAAAGGCTGGATTAAGGTGAGATGAAAAGATTACATGCATGGCTGCAATAGCTGGAGGTGCAATGCTAATAATATTTAGCACCCACTGCTGAAGGCAAAAAAGCAATATTGTTGTGCCCATGCCTGTGTGTGTTCATGCACGTCTCTTAGGAACCATAAGACAAAATGGTAACCATCAGATATACATTTACAACTGGTTAACGTCTGTGGTCGGCCTGATTCAAGATGGCTGCAACAACCAATTCATCCTAAAATAAACAAATAAGGCTCAGATTTACAGATACAGAGATAAAATTTGATGTGGTAGTAGCTGAGTCATTCCCAACATGTGCACTGTGTGACTTCTGTCACAGTAGAGCACACTGCAGTTTATTTTCATGACCAGAAAGTCTACAACTCTATCATTCCTCATTCTAAGATGATCTCAGTCTTAAACTGTGGTGAGGCACATGCATTCCTTCAAAGGATATAGCGTCTTTAAGTTCATTTGTTTTACACAGGTTGAGAATAACTTGACTCTGCTGGAAAAGTTCAAGACAAAAACCTTTAAAAATACCAACGAAGAAGTTGTTGATTGACTGTGGTATTTTGAATAGGTTATTATATAGAGGCCACCACATAATCAGCTGTATAAGAACTTCTGCAGCACTAATGCAAACATCTGTTTCACAAAACAAATTGCCACCTAAGCTAGAGACCACTTTCACTTAGAGGCTACAAAAAAAAAAAGACCCCACAAGAAACACTTCTGCTCATTATTATTTCTCCAAACTGATCTCCACCACTGTGTGCTCTCTGCCTCCCACGGAGACCGATGTAAGTTTACTTAGATCAGACGCCGGCTGCTGGGTAAACAAATGAGCTGATCTCCTCCTGAAATTGACAAATTCCCCAAGCTTGTTCTGGCCACTCATTTAGTTGGAGATTGTTTGAGCGTTTGTTTATAACCGTTGACTTCTTTGACTCTAGTTTTACTTCCTAAACTGCCACAGCTCGTTAAAAGATTTAGACAGGGATGAATCTGTTTGTATGTTTTACAATAATCCAAAAACAACAGATGTGACTGGAGCCAAAAAAGCTTCAGCTTTGTGTCGTCAGTCCCTGAAACTTTGGTCAGAATCAGAATCAGAATAAGCTTTATTATCATTGTACCGGGATACAGTGAGACCTGCTCGTACAGGTAGTCCTCGGGTTACGACGTTTCGAGGTTACGATGCATCTCCCTTATTCACGTTACGCAGTTACGTTGGTTTTACGTTAGTTTTACGTTGGTTTTACATTGTTAAACATCATAACGCGGCGGCGGAAGAATACAGTACGCGGTACAGCGGTGGCGGAATACAGTACTGTACAGGTACTACTGTACGGAGGAGGACAGCGTCACTAGCATCCCAGTAGGCCATTAGCCCTTCATTATGGCTCCCAACTCATCTGATGGCAGTGCATCAAGGAAACGGAAGGCCATCACCATGGACTTATGTCGAAAATCGGTTTATGCACTTGGTAAAACAGGTACGTCACATGTATTTACGTACGTTCCGACTTACATCGAAAATCGGTTTACGATGCCGCGTAGGAGCGGATCTACGTCATAAGTCGAGGACTACCTGTACAGTCTTCTGAAAAATGGGCGGAGTGCACGTTGCTGCTGCTACAAGAGCGCTGTCTCTTATTCTTCATCAGAATACTTTTTTTTAGATAGAAAAAGGTAAAAGGCCATGAGGATGGATAGAGATAATACAAAAAAGATCTCTTCACATCTTGTCCTACCAGGACACACCTTCAAAAATCTCTACCAGGAAGCACATAGGGGGTGTTGTGATAGACGAGGCTTTTCCTTACTTTACACATATCCCAGGATAAATATGATAGTCGGCCCACATCCAAGGCCAAACAGAGGAGTCAGATTCACATACGTAAGCCACAATTGTTGATTTTCTTCAGACAGACTGTTTTTTTCTTGTCAGCCTTGAGTCCTGCTGGAACTTTCCAAGTCCAAAATGGATCAGATTTATGGCCATTCCATTGATCCATGCTATGAGGCTTCTTCAAGGTCAACTCCAACATGCTGGCGAGTCCTAGAAGCTGCAGGTGGCCTGTAATTCTCACAAATGGCTTCCAACTTACGGTTTAGCTTGTAAATCAGCTGATTTTGAGTACTCGTAGCATGAACCAAACCTTAACACAGACTTGGCAGTTTTGTCATGTCCAAACTGCTGCCGATGTCAATAACTTCAAAAGTCAATAACACAGGGACCCAAAAAGCAGAAACCCTGCTGTCATTAATCCAATTATATAAACATATTCGGTGTCTTATTGAGACAGAACTGAAAGACACATGAGCTGCCAAACTCCCCACAGATCCCTGATGTACCCTGCAGCGTGAGTCTCAGCCGGACAAAAGGGTTCTGTAGGACACTGTTGTGTTGTTGAAAAGATTTTGTCAATTGTATCGAAGGTCCAACTCACCAGATCCATAATAGTATCTTTCGTTTGGAAGATGTGTACCAGGAGCTTCAAACACACACAGAAAGCAAAAAGCAGGCGGAAGAGGAGAACAGGGGAGGGAGAGGAGAAAGCGACCGCCTTTAACGGGAGCGAGAGCAGAAGAAAGGTGCTTGTCAACATGCATTTTGATAAAGTCTTTATTGTGTTTTACTGTCAATAATAAAACCTTCTTGGCCTTTTTTTTTTTTCCATTAATCCCATTATGATTGAAAATGTGACAAATTGTGCAATCAGAAAGTGACGTAACCTAACCACAGGGTTCAGCTTGGATGTTTCTGCTAGGTTCTTTTACTCTACGTATACCAACTGCTCTACCCAGCTAATCAACCTGGGGTTGCATCGCTCCTTGCGTCCCCATCCTGGGAAGTAGGCTACAGTCCTATAAACTCTATACTTTTTTTTTATATAGGCTGCTGTGATCAGGAATTTACTGCTTAGATGGTCTTGTAACCTTTAAGTCTTGGATCTCTGTTGTCTTCTTTCTTGGTTCCTAAAACAGCTCTTGCATTTGCTTTCTCTTCATGTTCAGTGTGGTACACACACTAATACTAAACAGCACGGTGGCATGTTTGTTCTCTTTAAATAGGATGGGTGGCTGATAAAAAGCTTGAAGGCACTTGTGATACTAATTACTGTCAAAACCTTAGTCTGAGACATGACTACAATGCTAAGATAAAATTGTCTCTTTAAGGGTGCCAACAAATTTGTTCCTACTGTTTGAGCATATCTTTGTAAAATAAAGAACAAATAATTTATTTTCACACTGTTTTGTTTACTTTATCACACACTAACGTCAACTAACTCATTTATCCACACATGTCAGATCTGAAATAGCCATTTTTTAGTTAGACTGCAATGTCAGATTAGCAGCTGAGAACGTGGTTGGAAGTGATGGCAAAGGTCACATCCCACCATCTGAGAGCTTTTGGCTGCAAAAATAACCATTTTTTTTTATTTTGTCTTTTCTAAACCGTGTAGTAAAGATATGAACTCTAGAAGAAGAGACTGTACACTGTGATCCCACATTCACCATTTGATACTCTGCACTTCCCAAGATAGAGGACCAATGTCAGTTTGCTCTCGACATCCATTTATTTCCACGTCTGCTGAGCCATTCATCAATCAATGAGCTCCTGGATTTACACAGAGTGGCTTTTCTTTATAGCAGTAAGCCACCTTTATTTCACAGATATCCACAACACTAAATTGGCAATTTCCAACACAGAGAGCAGAACACAGACACAAGACGACTTGTTTTCTATAATCAACCTCTTCATTAAAGCAATACCTATTCATGTCAGTCAACATGTTGCGAATCCATGGAGGATTGTTTTTGGGGTCAGGACACAAAGCTCCCATGTCAACACGTGTCGGATTGATCAACATTTGAGGTGTAACGTTGATCGTGCAGAGAGGATGCATGCATCAAGTGTCAGTGCTTGTCAAAATGAGAACTGAGCCCTCCGTGTCTGCTAATCATCAGCCCAGCAAGAAAACGTCGAGACATGGAACGTGCTGCACGTACACTATACACTCACACTGACAAACATTTGTTTGCATTTTTACGACGTTTCCTTTCAATCTTTTTGTTTGAAGAAGCCAATTCAATTTTGAGCTTTTTCTCACAGGAAAATATTCAACTCGTTTTATATGCACATGCACAGAAATCTGTAGAAAGTGACACATTTGGCATTTGTTGAACAGATGGTTTGATGCAGAGTTCCACAGTTGATTTGAACCTTTGACAGACTCACCACAGTCCTGCTCCACAGTAAACTGGTGTGAGGTAAAACCACACAGTTGCTGATGACCTACCTCGGCTACATACCTGATCCCCGAAGCCATTAATAAGGTTATGCTAATTTAATACGAGGACAGCACAGATGCACAGAGAAATATATCACAAGGACAAATGCATTACTGCTCCACAACACATTTACTGCACGGGAAACAAATACTTCTTACAGTATGAGAGAAAAAATGCAAATGATTAATTTCTGAGGCGTTTCCTTTTTTGAGGACCATATATTCAACTAGAGATAGACCGAGCTATCAGCTGATAAGTTTTACTTGGCCGATATTGGATACCTTTAAAAAACAACAGCAAAATGTCCCTGTTTGTATATAACCAATTATAAAGTAGGAAAAAAAATACACATCTACTGCCCACCGTTTTACATTTTTAATCAAGAATAATAGTGCATGTGATTTCTACATGTACAAGTTCTTGCATGAGTTGTTCAATATATGTTTAGCTAAGTTAGGGAGTTATTTTCACACTTTGTTAAAAGAAAAATACAGTACATATTGGCAGAAATTTATATAGTACTGTATACTGTAATTAGTGTTGCTTATCAGCTGATTTGGTTTCTAAAGATCTGCATTGACATCGGTCATGAAAAAATATTGGTCAGCCTCTACTCAAAACAATAAGGTAGTAATGTCATTCATCACAAAAGTAAGTTTATTAATATCTATATAATGTTGTGCATAATAGATATGCAAAGCAGTTTCAAAAGTTTGTTATTGTCTTGCATAGAAAACCTACTGTATGTATGTTTTTAAATATGTTCGAATACATATTTATGTTTAAATATGTCTTACATATACATTTTGTAAAGTTGGGATATAGCACAATTGAGATTTTAAAGGAATTTTAATGAAAGTTAAATGAATTTCTTTGAAAGTTCAGAGCCAAATAAAAGTTAGTATGTATATATGTACCTTAGTGGGGAAAGGGTGGATAGTTCTCCTTGGGTCAAGTGTGAGTTTCTGCCTCAAGTGGAGGAGTTCAAGTATCTCAAGGTATTGTTTACAAGTGGGAGACGAATGGCGCGTGAGATTGACAGATGGATTGGTGCAGCGTCTGCAGTATTGCGGACTCTGTGCCGGTCCGTTGTGGTGAAGAGAGAGCTGAGCTGTAAAACAAAGCTCTGTATTTACTGGTCGGTCTACGTTCCTACCCTCACTTATGGTCATGAGCTCTGGGTAGTGACTGAAAGAATGAGATCACCGATACAGGCAGTTGAAATGAGTTTCCTCTCCAGGGTAGCTGGATTCTCCCTTGAGAGATAGGGTGAGAAGTTCAGTTATCTGGGAGAGATTCAGAGTAGAACCGATGCTCCTCCACATCGAGAGGAGCCAGTTGAGGTGGTTCGGGCATCTGGTAAGAATGCTTCCTGTACGCCTCCCTCGGGAGGTGCTTTGGGCATGTCCAACTGGAAGGAGACCCTAGGGAAGGCCCAGGACACTCTGGAGAGACTTTGTAAACATCTATCTATGTCTCTCAGTTGGCCTGGAAACACCTTGGAGTCCACACAGAAGAGCTAGAAAAGGTGGCTGTGGAAAGAGAAGTCTGGGCCTCCCTGCTCAAGCTGTGCCCCCCGCGACCAGACTTTGGAACAAGCGGAAGATAATGGATGGATGTAATGTATATATAAATAAAATACACATACTGTATATAATTATTTAATTTTCTTCCTTTCGGCTGCTCCCTTCTTCAGGAGTCCCCACGGCGAACTAACTCGCACGAAGACATGGCAATTGTTTTTACGCAAGATGCCTTTCCTGACGCAACCACAGACCTCCAAACTCCCACAGCCATCTTTGTGGAGTAGAGCTGCCATCTAGGGTGCCTGGGGGAACAGATGGTGGGGGTTAAGGGCCTTGCTCAGTGGAGCAAACAAGCGTGAATACCTTTATTTGATCTTTCCCACTGTCTTTCCCCAATCTGTTGCAGAACTTGATCCGTAGTGTAGCTCATTTGCGAATGCGCAAACAGGAATACTTCCGGGTCACACGGATCATCGCCTTTGTATATGCTAGATTAAGGAAAATGTACTAGTATAATTCCATTCATGAATAAGAACTGTATGACTTTACTTAGAAAAGTATGTGCTCTATCTCAGCTGATTTTCATGTTGCTAATTTACGCCAGTCGTATTTCCATTAAAACCATTGGCACATTTACGTCATGGCTAAAATGATATGCAGCTTCACCAGTGAGGGGCACTGTTTCACCATTGAAATAATTTGTTCTGTATCTTGCAGGGTTTTTCTCTTTCAGCCCAGGCCGGGAGTCAGGTCTAATGCGTCGCATATCATTAATTTGTAACGGAAATACAGTACAAGTGGCGTAAATTAGCTACATGAAGATCGGTGGAGATAGAGCACATACTTTTCTAAGTAAATTAAGACAGTTTTTATTCATAAACGACGGCGATCCGTGTGACACTACGGATCGTGCTTCCGTAACAGATTGGGGAATGACACCCACCAACAGTTTGGTGTTGTTGGTCTGGGGAGTCGAACCAGCAAACTTCAGAACACAGGCCCGCTTTCTCTAACCTCCTAGTTTAGAGCTGAAATGTAGGTTCTCACTCAATGAAAACAAAGCAGTCAGCTAAATCTGCTGAAAACCATGTAGAGGCTTGAGTCACGTGATTGAGCTACAATAGACTGGATGTACCGCAGTCTGTGTAACAAATGTGGTTAATTTAACCTTTGACCTGTAGGGTTTTTAAGGACACTTGATATGAGAAAAATGTGCAAATTTTATTTCCTGCTTTGCAATTTTTTTTTTTCTATTCACTCTTCGTGGCTTCACATTGAGTAGCTAAAATTCAAGAACTTCTAACAAAGTGACATTTTATAAACACTGACATGTATATGGTTCTGAGTTGAAGCTACGCCTGCATTTAATTGACAGAACTGAAATAAAATGAATTGCACTCTAACTGAATTTGCTTAAACTGATTTAAATTGGTTTTAATACTTGTTTGTATTGTATATCTTCCTGATAGGAGTGTCGTTGTGAACAGGCAGTATGAAAAGAAACTGAAATGAAATATAATTATTATTTCTCCCTGAAAACCAGAAGAGTTCTTTAGAGTTTGTCAATAATTATGCAACATTGTACTTTGTAAAGCACCTAAAAGGTTTTCTGTGAATGGTCTACCTGAACCAAGTTTATTGTGTGTTCCCTTACTAATTTGCATATAAACTATCACTGTTACAACACACAGCAGGGCACCATCTTGTACTGTGTAAAAAAAAAAATAATAATGCAATCAGTGTGATTTTAATTTAATCTCAAACAGAGTTTGTGCTTGCTCTTTTGGAGCCACATGCACTTCCTATAACCAGCTAGGTAATTATTGTTATTCTTGTAAAATATTAAAATAAATAAAAAAACGTAAAGCAAAGCCAGTTTGGACTGAAGAGCACGGGGCAACACAACCCCAACAGATGCAGCGATTCAGAGACAATTATTCACCACTACTCAAGGAATACAAAAAAAAAAAAAAAAAATTAATGGTTTTCTATTGACCTGCTTTGCACAACAAAATTGCCAAGAAAGGGAGATTCATTTGTTATCATGGAGACAGAGAAGAGAGACTCGCTACAATAGCCAAACGTTCACATCACATTCAAAGCTGAGGGCTAAAGATATCCATTGAGTCTGGGAATGCGGGGGTTTCATTTTTCTTTCTAACAGATGTATGCACTGGTTAAGGCCTCCTGATGCTTTTCTAGACAAGTAATTAAAGCAAATCCACTTCATTAGCAAGGACCTCATCCCCCACATTGAGAAACAACAGGAATATATGTCTGTAAAATGTTTTAATTACTGGTAAAACCCACTCCGTTCACAATAGATTACGGTAAATAAAATAAAAAAAAAAAAAAAACACGTTATTTTTTATGGAAAAAGTACAGCAAATAAACCACAGCCTTTTTTAATACATTTCAACTAACACGAGAATTTGCCACAAATTGTTGTTTTGCATTTATTGAGATTACTTCACGTTCGTGCTGCGGCTTGGAGTAATGTTATTCTACGATGTTAGTGCTTAGTGTATGTTTAGTTGGTGTTTTTCTTAGTTCACATCTTAGATCTTAGTAATGTTTTTATTTTGCATT
>JARVLU010001196.1:33401102-33411417 GCA_031762415.1 Simpsonichthys santanae | reverse complement strand
CACACACACACACACACACACACACACACACACACACACACACACACACACACACACACACACACAGAGAACACTGCATGCTCTTTCAAATGGACTGCTTATGTTTAGTTTGTGGCATAAAAAATCAAATAAAACTTTGACAAGGTGAAACATATATTGATGAATTAAACCCAATCTTGAAATATCACTACCAACACATTCATTGATAACTCTTGTCTCTACTTCTCATTTTAAATAATCTACTAGAAGAAAGTGATATTGATGTTTGCAAGTGAGCTGAGCAATCCAAAAATGTTTACAGAAGCCTGATGTACTGAATGTTTAAAGTGATTATTGTCACTACCACATACAGGTATATTTCATTTAAAACAAATGGAAAATGTATTTTATTAATTAAGGCTAATCTGTAGCTGTAACTTTGAACTCTCCGGGTCCTAAAAAAGTTACTTGCTGAAGTTTCTTTCAGCAGAGCTTACTTTTAGCTCCTGGCAATTTGAACGCTTGCACCACTCATCATTGCTCCTCTGGGGTCATTTATGGGCTGTTCTAGTTAATTGAGGTTAATTTGTTTTTGTGAATGACCGAGAGCAGGTGTTGGAGGTTGATGGCAGTTTCCAGTATCCCAAATGGCTTTCCTTACTGATTTTGTGTTTGCTTCCAATTTTTTGTGTGATGAGATAAACAAATATGTTTTACTTTTTCTGTTTGGATATGATATTTAGGGAATTAAAAACATGATAAAATAGGAATTACTGAATGTGTTTCACTGAGAGTGTGTTTAAAATAAGTTGTATCAAATCCAAAAATAATGATTTATTGAGTGCAAGATAGCTTGTCAGCATGTACCATGATGTATGTAGTTAATGTTTCTAGATGAAACTGCTGCTGCTGCACCCAACCACAGGTGTAGACTGATCAACAGGAAAACATTTTAATCATTCGATTGCTGTGATGAAACCTTCAACAAAAAGTTTTCACCCTTTTGAAAACTTGCACAATCACCCTAAATGTTCTTAACATGGACGAAGTTGTGTTAACAATTATTTATTTATCTATTTTCACCCCCCGTTGTTGTTCTTTTTCTCCACAGACACGTAGGCCTTTAAATGTGTTCAAAACTCATCAGGGGGTGTTTTCCAACAGAATGCTCACTTTTATTCATCAATAATCAACTGATGGATTTTGTTTGCTTTGTGCAATGTGAGAAATTGCCTGTTTTGCTTGAGTTACAATATTGTGTGACTGCATTTTGTGTGTTTTTTAGGAAGTTCTTCTAAAGATAAAAATGTCACTTGGAGTTGGCTGCAGATTTTCTACCTGCTTAAACCTAAAAATATTAAAAGACCTTATCAAATAAAATAAAAATAAAACACAGTTTTTAACAACACATTTCATTATTGTTGTTTCTTGTAAACGTGACCTTTAAGGTGTGTGTGTGGGGGTGGGGGGGATTGAAAGCATTGTACCTTATGTTACCTTCTGTAGCTTCCGTGTGTGACTTAAAGCCAAACTAGAAAACAAAACTAAATTATCTCAATTTTACTTTCTAAAAGAATCGCTTGCCTTCTTACAATTAAACAAACAAAAGATACATTTTGACTTTTGTGAGTTTTGGAGGTTATCGACAAATTATATCTAATTTGTAAGTCACTTTCTAAGCATTGCTAAATAATAATCTAGACAATGCAGTCAAAAATAAATACAAAAATTATGTAAAAAATTATTTAACTTGTTTCCCAGGTATTACTGCAGTTATAACTGATATATTTTATTTCCATCCATCCATCCATCCATCCATCCATCCATCCATCCATCCATCCATCCATCCATCCATTTTTTTCTATTCATGAATATTTTTTTAATGTTATGATTGATACGTGTGGTATCCTCCAGGTACGAGATCCGGGATCCACATTTGGTTGAGGAAAATGTCCTGCAGATCTTGAAGGAGAAGGCTGATTTTGACAGCTACAAGCCTCGCCCGTTCAACATGCGTGAATTCTACGACCGGACGGGTCACGACATCAAGGACATGCTGCTGTCCTGCTCCTACAGAGGCTCTGAATGCAGAGCTGAAGACTTCAAAGTGGTGAGTCAGGCGCAAAGTTATATTTCATCTCCTCGACCAACTGAGGCTAAGCCAAGCCCAGAGTCATCGGAACATGTTTGCTATACAAGATCTATGTTTCTGTTGCTTATTGTTTTTTTTATGGTTGCTGTGAAGCAGTTACCACAATGGTTTATATATGAAGATTAGGTGTAAATTATAGATTTTTATTCTACATTTGATTTTATTATTATCATTATCATTATCATTATTATTATTATATAAATGTTGCAATTTGGCTTAAGGTAATATTAAATTTTAAGTTAATATTTTCCAAAACTGAATAATTTATTTAGTGTTTGCTTTAAATTTCTCATTTGTGTTTGTTTACAATTACGCCAGGCATTTTGTTTGTCTGTTGTTGGATTAGCATAAAAAGCTTACTCATGCCTGATGAAGACTTCTTACTGCTGCTGACTTCAGACTGATGAGTGCGTTGACTCATCCATGCTTGCATTGAAGTGCAACAAAGATGCTGAGCTGGCTGAAATCCATTTGCATGTTTGTTGTGTGTCATCAAACATAACCATCTTCAGAATATATTAAACTAGTGAACACATTTGTTCTTTAAAAAAAAAAAAAAAAAAAAACTGTTGTTACATTCATATATTTTATTACAAAAGCAATGGAGTATCATTTAGACAGGGGTGTCAAAGGTCACAAAACAGACCAAAATTACAAATGTATTTCTAACCAAGGGCCAGTTTCTGTCAACTCCAGTCAGATACTGGACATCTTGTCTTGGTTGCAAGTTCCTCAACAAGAGTTTCATTTGATGTTCTATGTCACTTTTTCCTCATCAAAAATGAAAGATTACGGGGGTAAAACACACACACACACACACACACACACAGACACAAAAAAAATTCTTGGATTCAAAGCGGTCATAAGTCAGCACTAAATGAAGCCTGCTCAGTCTTTAGATAAAATGAGAAACAATAAAAATTTTAACTTTTAAAATATCTTGAGGGCCAGATAGGATGTTAACAAGGGCCATATTTTGTCTCCGGGCCTTGAGTTTGATGCATGTGATTAAAATGTTAATTAAAACAGATCATGTTGACATACAAATAAATGTATAAACTACATGTATTTAGGTAAAAAAATCTAAAGAAATTATATTTAAAAAATAAGCATGGAAAAGAATGTAAACCCAAATCAGTTTAGTTTAATTTGCAACAAAATGGTAATATCAGCATCCCAGGAGCTTATAGGAAGTAAAGAGGAGGTTGATCTTTTCATAAATCTTGTGAGTTTAAATACTGTACTATATAATTTTCTATTTTTTAATCTACATTTTACAAACATCTAGTATTGTCAATTTTTTATACAGTATATTGTTTTTCTTGTTGTTGTTTTTGTTTTTTTTAGTATGACTGTTCCCAATTCAAAAATCAGATCATAAATGATGCTTTGAAAATCTCTGACACCTTTCACACTCTCACTCACACTTAAGGACACGACACCAGTTGAAAAATGGCCTAAAAGTATTTATTTATGCAGACTTTTTTTTCTCCTTTTTTTTTAATTAAACAAAGAAACTTTTATGCAACTACAAAAATATACTGTATACGTATATAATAATAGTAATTGGAATGAGAGCAATAATGAAAAAGCTAGAATACTAAAAGGTTGACAACAATAGTAGAACATTTTAGTGACTGGATATGTTGGATAAAGACCTTGCTTCTAGATACTCAAATGGTTTTCTTGAGGTCATGAAACATATATCATTAGGTTTTATATTATTTGTGATTACAGTATTGTGCCAAATGAAATCTAATTTACAAATCAGCTTAGAAAAATCCATCTTTCCATCTCAGTGTCATACTTTATGACCCTCATGTGTTCCTGAAAGTGGAACATCTTTATAATTAAGTGCCCACCACCAGCAGCACATCCTATAAAAGCACACAGTATGGCTCTACCCACATCATTTGGGTCCTCTAATTTGCCTATGTGTCCACATTTACTGTAGAAAGTGGTATTTATGGCAGCTGGTGCATCGCAGCGCTGTACTGTAACAGTGGACCGCTCAGCAGAGAGCACTAATGGTGTGGAAAAACTCTTCTGAGCAGTTGAAAATATAAATAATTTTTAAAAAGAACAATGTCTAGTTCAACCTGCTTTGCCTCCAAACCCTAGAGCATGGAAACAGCAAAACTATGATTAACACTATCAGGAACTTCTACTTATTTGCTTCCGGCTTCCCAGTGTGCCTTACTGGCCAGAAACAGTCACCCTCTACATACATTAAGCCAACAACCTGTCTTGTTTCATCATATTATTGTCACCCGCCATGAAGGAATAGGCAGATGACTCTTTGGCCTGGGTCTATGTTGTATGAGTGCATTCCTTTAAGAAATGCCAGGTATTTATGTTTGTGCTTTAATTAAAAAAAAAAGTGTATAAAAAATGTAGATTCTTCAACCAGTTTGATCAGAGCACCATCAAACGGGTTGACCCACTATGTGAAGGTGCCATTTATAAGACTGAGTTTGTTGCGGCTCCTCAGACTAATGAAGTCTTTTGGATGAAAGACGAAATGTTTCAACAAAAACCATCCAGAGGACCTGACTTAACTTTGTTGGATTTTTCTCAAGGATCAAGATGGCTTTATTGTCATTCCCATCACATGTGATACTTGAGATGGAATGAAAGTGTGTATTCAGGGTCCCAGTAACACGCCAAAATAGCAAAAATATAAATTATAAAAAGAAACAGTATACAAAGATCTAAGATATATGCTAAACACTAATAATATAATATGAATAAGGTATATTAAACAGCAGCCTGAACATGAGTCGGTTGTGAGCAGATGGGTATGAATATAGCAGCTTGTGGATAAGAAATCAGCAGCATAGATAATCAGCAGCCCAGAAAAAGTGATATATCCCTAATTAAAGTGGCATTACAATGATTTTCCTGGTTAGAGATTCATGAGTCTAAAAGCTTCAGGGTAGAAGCTGTTCCTCAGTCTAGTGGTTTTGCACTTAATGCTCTTTAACCTCCTTCCTGAGAGGAGCAGGGCATAAAGTGTTTGTGCTGGGTGAGTGTGGTCCTTCATGATGCAGGTGGCCCTCTTCCTGCATCTGGAGGTGTAGATGTCTGTGATGGTGGGGAGACTGACTCCAACAGACTTCTGTGCAGCCAGTATGCATACTGGTGAGGGTCCACGTTGATGTTAGCTTTGATGGTGGTCATGACCAGTTTTCCAAAGCATTTAGCGACTATCAGGGTGAGAGCTACCAGCCAATAGTTTTAATTATGATGTTAAAATATTCTCACAATTGCCACAAGATTCAGCTTCCATACATGCTGCTTGCTTCCTATAATATGACATTCTTATGGACGCCGTCTATCACGGTGTGCTAAGATTCATAATTGGCTGTAACTACCGTACCCACCATTGCACCCTGTATTCATTGGTCAAATGGTCATCATTAATTCACACTGGTACATTTTCATCTTTAAATCACTTCTTGGTCTGTTGCCTTCTTACATCTCCTACATAATGTAAGTCATGTAACTGGGACGCTGCGTAGACAATTTTGTTCCACGACATGTCCTACATGTGGTGCGAATGCCAATAAAGAAACCTTGACCTTGATAAGTCACTTCGTCAGTGCAGCTACAGCGTGTGCTCTCAGGACATAATTACTTGCAGTGTACCCTTAGTGCGGATCAAACTTGGCTAAAAAGGGCCTTCTCTTACGCTGCTCCTGTAACCTGGAACACCTTGCAAAAAGATCTGTAGTTGTCGGCTTTGACCGCTCTAAAGGGATTTTAAACAACTGCCCAGTTCACAGCAAAAACCAAAGCAGACATGTTCGTTTTATTTTACACCGCTTTATGAAGTAGCTGTTTTTGTTTATAAGTTCTACATTATTTACTTTTCTTTGTATATGCTTTTTTATTATGAATGTCTATTGTTGTCTGTACTGCATATGTGTTCTTTGTTTAAAACAGGTCTCTCTTGTAAATGAGTCCTTGAGGCTCAATGAGACTAACCTGTATAATTAAAGGTTGAATTGAAGTGAATTGAATTAGCAAAACCAAACCACAACTTATTGGACCAGGAGCTTTTTGAACAGGAGATAAAAACTAATATTGCCAAATCTGAGATTATTATTTTTTTGACAATATGCCGTGTTGTTCAACCAAGACTTTATTTTTCTTCCTGCCAGATAAGCTCTTTATGAAAACTGTATGAGATTTGTACTGGACAGAAGAACAAACAATAATCCTTAGTGAACTATATTTGCCCCTGCTCTGAAAAGGAAAAAGAAATGTTTCATTTGAGACATCATTGTTGGCTTTGGGGGTCGCCTTTTTGTATGTATTGACAGCTGAAAAGATCTTGGTGATTAATGATTTGAGGCCACATGGGGTGGGGGGATGAGGAGGAAGGGGAATGGTCCCACTCTGCAGTCACAAGAGCTCTTCAGCTGCTCCTAACATTTCAGACTCGCCTCATATGAGTTGCTAATTTTTACATTTACCTCAAGATCCTTGACGATATGCAAATGTGAGAGGATGGGAAACAAGCAGCTTTTCCAAAGTTTCAAGAATGTTCTGTAAAGTGTATTGTTTTTGTTTCCAAAGAGCCGGACTTGGAGCTTTGGCCATCGCTCTTCTGCAGAGACCTTCCTCCTCATTATTAATCAGCTCATATGCAATGAGCTGTACTTTTTAGACCATGGGAAACCCAGCAAGGTTTTTCAAAGAAGCATTATACCACACAAAATGACAGACGATGTGAAATGCAAATTTCCATCCGTCCTGGACTCATATTCATCTTCATAAACAGCCCGTGAAAGTAAATAATTGTCAACAACTTCTATCTTTGTTGCTGTATTGTTTTAATGCACTCGTGTGTGAAGATAATGAAAAAGGGTCGATTTAACCAAGAAGCCTAATCGCTCACTGAGAGACAGGTAATAAGTTATGTAAGGACTACCACTGAAGTGTTATCATCTCCAGATAAGAGTTGGCAGACTGTGGGAAACACCTTGATGTAATGAAAGAGAAGGTTTGTGGAAGAACTTTCACAAAGACTCAAACATTACTGGCCAAGACCATTGAAAAAATAACTGCTATTGATCAAAATCTCTAAAAAAAAAAAACGGGATAAAGATCGCACTCTCATTTCAAAGACAAAGTTCTCCCAAAGCCTCCGTTGCAGAGCTTAAGCAGCGCCAACAAGGAAACTAACTGCATATCTTTGCAATGATCCAAAATCAAAAGAGGTCTCTCTGGATGGACAAAGGAAATGATGGATGTTCTGTTTTCTTCTTTAAAGCAACTGCAGACTCCACCTTTTTCAATTTCATTATCTACAGTGGGATAGATTACGGTTAGTCTGCAGATGTAAAGGAACTGTACAGCAGCGGTAATGTGGTAATGCAAAGAAAGTGTTGCAGGAAGTTTTGAAACAAACAGTGATAATGCGTAAATGTTTTTTGGGAATGGGGTGACAACAGATTCAAACATTCTGAATAATAAAACCACCAGAAGCAAATTCAGATCTTCTGGTCTGTTCTCAGGCCCCGTTTACGAGTGACCTCTGGGAAAGTTTTTTTTTTTTTTTTCAATGTTTATTGGAGCGAATAAACAAGAAAAATAAATATTCACATTGTTCCAATGTGGTTTCCATACCTGGAAGGGTTGCCAGATAAGAAATAGTGAAGTTTTGCACAGTTGCTTTAAAATTATTGTATTTTGACCCAAACTATCGTATGTGCTGAGTGAGGGTGTGCTTTCCTGGAGGAAGGAGGTTGTAGAACATGTGCACAGAACTGTGATGGACTTGCAAATTGTCCAGGGTGTACACCGCCTCTCGCACAGTGACTGCTGGATATGGGTACCAGTGACCCCCCCGCAAACCGAAATAGGTAAAGATAATAGAAGTATGGATGGATGGTGCACATAAAAGGAGAGACAAGAAAAAAATGTTTGTTTATCTGGCACGCCAGGCTCAGCTGCATGCATCGTGCATACTGTATCAGTCGCATCCAAACTGGTGAATACACAAATGTTCCTTCAGACCAAGGATGTTGTTGTTTTGCTCCTGCATGCAGAAAAAGAGTGTGCGCACAAAACTCTGCCATTTACATTAACTGTTGTTGGTGCAGAAGAACTCTGAACTGCAGACGTGTGACTGTAGCGTCCATGTGCAATGTCACAACTTCGAAGTATTTAACGCATCTGCTAGGGAAAAACCACAAAAACACCAACGCTGAGACCAGGTTTCAGAAACTTTTGGTTTCAGGAGAACAAGTGCTGTTGTTGTGCACATGAAGAGCTGAACCGTGGCAGAAAAGCTTCGGTTTTAACAAAAACGCGTGTCGTGTAAACAAGGGCCTCAACGTCAGCTTTTCTATGTTGCATAAAAAACACAATCAGCTAATGCGTTTACTAAACTGGTGTATTTTTGATAAGAGTAGAACATTTCCAGTAAAAAAAAAAAGAATAATTTAAACAGTAGCAATAACCCAAAGTTTAAAAACATGAGCATGAGCAAAAAAAAACCTGGAATATTCTAAATGTTTGGTGCCAGTATTCTGCCTCGCATTGGTTGTTGTGGGAAAAACCTGAAAGGCTATTTCTGAAGAATACATTTGCACCTTTGATTGATCACAAATGCGCCAATCAAGTTGCCCATGTCCACAAAAATGCTTTCTTACACAGATGAATCCAGCATCACGGAGCCAGCGAGTGACCATTAGTGTGAGTGTACTGCTGTCCACGACACCCCCCACTTCACACCTACCTGCCAACTCAGCTCTATGGCTGTTTTACTATTTCAGAGGCTCAATAGCGGCAGGTGTACTTCAACCCCCAACACTACCTCGGCTGTTACAGAAATCACATGGAGATGGGGAAAAAAGCACCTCGGGGTTGGCTCAAAAGCGTTTTGTGAAAAGTGCTAAAGTCCGAGAACTAAACCTGAAATTGAGTGCTACACACAGTTTGACTACAATAATTTTAGAAATAACCAACATTAACGAGTTTACAGCTTCTAAAGGGACATTTTACCAACTCTAGCATGCTCAAATTATTCACTTTATATTGAAATTAGTTAACTAATGAAACACTATTTACAAAATAAAATGTGACACCTTTTATGCATAATCAAGCTCAAAATCAAAGTTGACATTTTTCTCCCCCCAAATAGATTTACTTCTGTCTTGTTTAACTACTGCTAAACAAGGCAGAATAAAATAAATTTTCTCGAAACAAAATAAAATCTGCCAAACTGAGCCATAAAAGACACCCCCTGGAGTTTGAATGGCGGAAGCCTCTGTTAAAGAAATGTTGAGGTCTTCTACAGGGCAGTTGTGACCATTGCTCCAGTGTCAGCAGTTAAATATGGGGTCTAAATAGGCAGGAGGCGTTTTGTGGTACGATATAAATGCTAATGGCTCCGCACTATCCATCAAACAATTAGCAGAGTGATGAGAATTGCTATTCAGTGCTGGTGCTGCATATCAATCTGGCCTTCACTCTATTACACAGTTCTTGTCTTCCATTGTAGGTGCTCCCTTACACGATAAAGATGTTTCAGTGGCCAGGGCGAAACAAGAAGATTGTCACGCAACACACACACATGCACACACACAATGCTTGCAATGCCTTGGAGTATAATCTGAATTGATTACAAGTTACTTGTCTGTGAAATCACTTAATTACGGATGAATTATGACATTTTTTCACACAAATGACAGCTTGTATGCATATTAAAGAGATCAACTGATGAGGTTACAGACAGGGCTTAATTTGAGCCAGATCCTGCAAGAACACGATCCGGGAATTCTCTTATTTTGACAGGGTGCGCTCCAGTAACGGTTTGCTTGGATCCGGTAACTCTCAGGCTTACTAATAATAAAACTATTAACAAAAAAAATTATATTGGAAATGTAAACTTAAAATAATTACATAAACACTCATTTTAAACACAACAGCCAATTAAGACTTCTTAATATCACATACGGGTACTGCCTCTTCAAGTAAGCATTTCCGCCTCTACCATTAAAAAAATCTCGGCCCCTAAAAGAGCGGTGAGGGTGAGTGCCAAGTTAACCAGGCAGTCGCACATGGGCAGGAGCCCACAGGCAGCTGCCATGAACAGACTGAGGAGGCATCTGGAGGTTTCACATGTGGAGTCGGACAGTGAATCCAGTGGAGAAGAGTCAGCTCAGAACCATC